>JABUQX010051638.1:0-27916 GCA_015478945.1 Trachelipus rathkii | reverse complement strand
GGTTACTACATGACCAGCATTGATGATAGGTAGTAATTATTATTATTATTATTATTATTATTATTATTATTATTTTAAATAGTTGGATGATTTAACACCTGTGTTTAAAAATTTACAGGTGATGAAATTCATAAAAATAAAATATCTTAACCTAAGAAGAAATTTGTTGTTATTTTTATTTTTTAGTTTTTAGATACGTTAATTTTTATTCTTAGATTATTGATGGATGTAAATTTATATTTCCAGATTATTGGTTGAAAGACTATTGAATACATGTCTAGTTCCTTACCAACTACCACCGGAAGACCGCATGAAGAAGTTGTATCAGTTATTTGCTACAATAGATGAAAATGCAGGAAAAGCATTCATCGAACTTCAAAAACATCAATTAGCTGTGAGAAAGTGCGTTGCTGAACTTGTGGAACTTCACAAAAAACCTGAAAGTGATGAAAAAGCTAAAGAAATAGCCTGTAGATTGGGGCATTTAACAAAATTTTTACCTGACCCTTTAAAAGTACAAGAATATTTAAAAAAGTTTTCACAGGATTTATCAGCAGATCCTCAGTTATTAAGTTATATGGATAAAATTATTAGTGCGGATGTTTCGTGTAAAGATAGTGTTAATAATGTGACTATACTACTAAAAAAATTGGGTCAACCTGTTATGACTAATTTATACTATAATACAATTAAGATGCTTCTAGAAAGAATTTCAAATGTAATGGTTGACCGCGTAGCTTTTAGTAAACCCTCATTCAAAAGAAAGGGCGTTTTCGGTAAAATATACAGTAGACAAACCACTAACTAAACTAGAAGACTTCACTCGCGTTCTTTAAATCTAGGCGCTTGAATATTTTTTGACTGCAATTCAATTCTTATAATTAATTTTGCACTAATAATGTAAAGTTGGTAAGATGTAAAATTAAATTTATGAATGGCTTTGAATTAAACTACTATATACAGGTGCTGAAAAGATAGTTTTTGTATGGGTAAAGTTCTTTATAGGTTAATCAGTTGATATTTTGTGAATGAAATTTCTAAAGGTTCAAAATTGGTCTATCATATTCAGCTCAAAGTTTAAGGTGTGATGTTTTGCTTTAAGAGAATTTCTTAGTGCGAACTTCTGGAATTATGCAGAAGGCTTGCTAACAAAGAATTTTCATTAAAGAAAAACTTAACTTACTTTACTGTTTCGTGACTTGAAATTTGGTTGAAGCTTAGGAAAGATTTTTATCAGAAATATCTTAATCGTGATCCATAGTGAACTGATTCCCGGTTTTTGTTTGGCCAGTGTGTACTGTTTGCTTCTTTATATCACTTCATCTGGTCGGTCATTAAAATGAGATTAGAACTTTCATGATTACCAGAAAAAAATACGTAGATAGGGGATCGCAAGGACCACGTGTCGGACGCTATTGGTGATGCCACTATCGCCGAAAACACAGTTGTGTTCTGATAAGCAGAAGAAAATTATAACATTTGCAATATTTTATAATGATTATCATCTTTATATTATATGATTATCTTTATTATATATATAGGAGTAATATTGCCTCCTATATTAGTATAGTCTATATATAAGTATTATATATTATATATAGTAGTTATATAGTAAAGTAAATGTGACTGAGTATAATACGTATATGATATAAATATACTAGTAATAGTATAGTATATTATAATGATATATATAGTGTAAGTATATGTATGTAAGTATATGAAATAAAATTATTCTTATAATATAGATTAGTATCTAGTATATATATTCTATAATATAATAAAGAAATTTAGCCCACAATCAATAAGGATAGGAAAAAAAAACGGATCATGTCTATTATCTGTGAGTGAGTTTTATCAATATCGAATGCCATGGATCCGAATCGGGTGACATTTTATTTTGAGTTAAAATTAAAAAAAACTGTGATTGCGTCTACTAGTTAACTTTAAAATAGTTAAAAAATCGCAGTTTTAAATCTATGTAAACTAACGTACTCAACATAACCTTACTTACTTAATCGGCCAGTAACCAACTTATGTAAGTGTATAATTTATTTCACTTTCTATTGTTTCAATAAACAAATTCACAACTAAACATGCTGTAATAAAGTTATATTTTTATAGAGAAAAAAAGTTCAAACTTTTTTTTCGTTTATGCGCCGCTGTTGTACATTTTGTTCGATAACGTAAATTATGAAAAAAAAATAACTTTTGCTACATTAGTCACAGATAATGGACATGAGCCAAAAAAAAACAACGAGTGCTAAATTGATAATTCAAGTAGATTTTCACCGCATTATAATGCTCCATCAATGAAGGGCCAACTGAAAACCTCCAAACGCATTACTATAAAAAGGTTAAAAACTCATATTCGTTCCTATATATTTGGTCTAATTATTGCGTCATTCAATCAACAATTAGGTGTTAAGTTTTGTTTGTTCTTTGTTCTTTTTTTTTTAAAATGTCAAATGCTTCTCATGTGGTTTTTTCGACACCTTTCTCTCGTGGACAAAAATTCACTAAATTTTATTTTGAACGCTCACACTTCTTAAATAAAACTCTTGCTTTGTTCACGTGTTTCAAAGGTCAAATTATCAATAATAAAAAAATTAGAGGTAAAACGACGTAAGGGTCCTATTCTGTTTTACGACTCCGTCAAGTTTTAATTTTTTTTTGTTTTTTTTTTGATATATTGCTACCTATGGATATGATACAAACAATGAATTTAATTGGTAAAGGGGCATGTTTCAAAAGTTCGAAGTATTTTTTAAATAATTTTAAAAATCACATTTATTTAGATATTTTTTTCAAAAATGATATTCTTCGAATTCAGTACTATTCATTTACGAAAAACAATGTACAGTATTTTGGACTAGCGTATATGGCATTATTATAAAAATGTAAATAAAAAAAAAAAAAAAAAATAGGCCTATTATAATAGTTTTTTTTGCATGATATTTAATTATCTCGAAAAGAACAACACTTAGAGAAAAACCAATTACATATTTCGGATCCGCGTATAATGCTTATTAAAAAAATGTAAAACAATAATAACAAAAGAAAAAACCGCAAAAAAAAAAAAAAAAATTTTTTTAGTTAAAACCATAACAGGTACAGAAGGGGGGAGTTGTCCAACGCCCGAGGGGAGGGGCGGAGAGAAACCCCGCGCGACACGCACAAATACCAAAGAGCGGGGTTCGGGATAGACCCTCCCGGAGGGGGGGAAATAGGTTCCTACCCGACGGGGCCGGAAGGCCGAGAGACCCGATCCTGCAGTCTTTGCGGTTTACCCTATGGGTATACACTTAGTAAAAATAAAAAAAAAAAAAATAAAAACTGAGGAGTGGCGAAAAACGGAAAAGGGCCCTATATATTCTTTAAATCATGCTCGTACCACTAAAATTGGATTGTTAGGATCAATACTAGAAATATATTAAAAAAAAATTAAAAAAAATTCAAAACTGACGGAGTCGTAAAACAGATAAGGTCCGACGTAGGTTCTTCTTCATGACCATATCAATCTTCTGAACACTATCACTTTAAAATTCCTTTAAATATTTAATACCCATGAAATAAAACTTTGTATGTCTATATTGCTTTTAATTGTTTACAGGAAAATTCAAGAAGAATATCATTTTCGAAAAAAAAACTTAAAGTGGAAGCCAAACAGTATTTTATATAAATTTACTGATTTAAGTCATTATATCCTTCGAAAATAATTTTAATCTACATTTAAATAAAGTTCCTCCATATATCACGTTGACTGCCATGTATTACAAATTTGGAATACTGTAAGGTGCACGAGGGCGCCGGCCAGTATTACAAATATGTATTACAAAAATTTATCCTGAAATATCACGTAATACAAAGTTGTTACACACAGTGCAGCTTCTAAGGGTTGGTTATTCAATGGCTTTTCAATTGCTTGGAGCCTTGAGTTACACAATAATTTTATTATGACTAAAAAATATATATATCTTAACAATTGTGTATCTATGTAGTCTTACCTTGAGTTTGTTGTTTTAAAAAAAATTTTGTTCTTTGAAAGTTCTTGTAGCCCTAAGATAACTGCAGGGAGGCTTTTAGTGCAATTACCTTACATTAAGGACTTAGTAGTTAAATGGTAGACGTTGAGTTAGTAATAGAGGCCAAGAGAATAGAGATAAGTTGATAGTTGAAATAGTTGAAGAAAAAAGTCAGATTTACCTCTTCTTTACTTTTTTATTATAATTTGATGAAACATCGAGTATACGCTAAGAACGTTTTTTAGAAAATGACGAATCTTTTTCTGATTTTTAGTGAAATTCTGGATGATTATATCCAATTAGAGACAAATATAAAATTTCACTAAAACATTTGCACATATAACATTATTGAAGCGAATAAGACTTTCTATGATCTACATTTAAATGACTAAAAGTGAAGCAACCTGAAGTAGATATACTGTGGAAGGTATGATTAAATAGCTTTTGTATTCCTCCCCACTGAAAAAGTTTGCAAGAAAACCTATTGCAATTTAAATTAAAATTTTTTGCAAATAAGATTTAAATTCGGTTGAAGGAATTCTTGACACTTGACAGCAGCCTGTCTAAGTGGTCTCTTTGACTGAATTGAGCTGAGAATTTGGATTCTGTTGAGAGCTAAATTGAGGTGAATTTATACTGCAGTTGAAGGTTGTACATCTACAATGGCAGTATCACTATTACTTTGAGTATAAATGAATTTGAATTTGAGGGATCACTTTGATCTGTATTATCATTGTTTTTTGACCATCTGAATTGGAGAAATGGAGAATTGGAGACAGAGTGGGTAATAGATAACTCAATGGGTGAGAGTTGACAAATAGAATGTGAGCGGTTGTCCATCTCGCCTTTTTAATAACCATTGCCCCTTGATCTTATTGTCCATCACCAACATATGACTTCCCAGAAACTCTGCCCAAAAGGCAAAGGGTCTAGGGTTGTTAGGTGTATAAATCATGTAAAGTAATCTCAACTTAATTCGTTGGTCACTTCTGACTGATAGAGATTTTACTTGTCTGGGCGCGAAATTTAATAGGAAGACTCATACATAATTTCGAAGTCTCTAAAACTTTTTCTTGATAAGTTAGAGTTATGGCTGTCGTGTGTGAGAAAGGAAGTTGTTTCCATATGGTGGAGACTTCATTGAATATGAGGTTTGAATGGCCATAAGGCTTCAAAATGCCTTTGAGCAATAATTTCAATTAAACATTATCTGATGCCATAGGTAAATGTCTTGAATTTTATAACATTGATAATATTGTGAATAGCTGTTAACAGTTGAAAGTAAGTTAAGTGTGCTTTATCCTTAATGTTTTTATTAGAGACATCCTTAACGTTACGTATACTGTCGTCCCAGAGAGTGACCAATCCAACTGGAATAGATTGAATTTTGTAATGTTTGATGTATGATTGCGCATCTTGTTCGGCCAGAAATATTTGAAGACAAAGATTCTAACAGTATGTTTCCACCTTGTTTGAAATTCCTGGCATTATCTGAAGAAACCTGAAAGTATGCATATATATACTAATATCGGCGCTACTTATTGCTAAATTGGTCTTGCTTGGCTTATGAGCAAGCACCGCTTATATAAGATGAAGGATGGTAATTTAAAGATTCATTATAGAAAATGATGTTTTTATTCAACATAAGTAATATAAAGATATTTTAATGAAAGTAAGTAACAAAAGTCCCTTCTGTTGAGATACTCTCTCTCGAGGCGAATGTGGTAGTCACAGCCTATTTCGCGGTTTTCCCACCTTGTGCTCGACTCTCCATTTTAGCGAAAATTGTGGATCGAAAAATAGAGTTGCAGCCTGTTCGTTTAAGATTACCTCTTCTCTTGCGGGAGGATTTTCTGAGAAGAGTATCTAGTGATTGATTTCTTCTGATTTTTTGTTGTTAATTTTATCTGACTTGAAGAGTATTTACAGGACGGTTTATATATCCTATGTCACTGACTTAGTGCTAAATTTTTTGTCGCTGCAAATATTGCATAAGTAGAACCTATTTAAAATTTTTTACAGAAGTTATAATTGGAGTACTACAGGTATATATTGGTTTGTGAAACGTTGGTGAGATGAGAAGTAAAAGTATTTTCAGGTGGACATATCTGGAAGACATCACGATGAATAGCTCTGAGTTTAGGGCAGGTGTTAATTAAGTAGATATCATTTTGAAGTTTCTTAATCATTAACTTACATAAAAATCCCCATGGACATGTTGAACATCATTGGTACAAGGACGCATCAAAATTCTCTATGATAGTGGATCTTAGCATTTTGGATATTTAAAGGGAAATCTGTTAAATTTTTTTTTGGGCAGATTATAGCGTCTGACAAAACATTCTTTACAGCCTGCCTGGCCTTGGTAATTCAGAAGCCAAGAATGAGATCTGATGAAATTGATATTGATTTGAACACCCAAGTGTTGACACCTAGAATGAAAATCTCTTATGATTAATCTAGCGAGATGATGATCCTTGCCAAGAAGAATTGAATTTATCACATCATCAGTTATATAAAGAGTGTCTTGGCAATTTCTCCCTTGGATCGCATGAGGCCATTTATCATCGTATGAATAAATTTGAAGTGATTGAGCTAGCAGGAATTTCATGCTGTTTAGGAATTTTGCAGAAATAATATTTTCATAGTTGGGACCATTCCATAATCTTTCCTTCAACTAATACTTACAAGTTTTAATTTTTATCTGCATCATGCCCTTATGCCTGCTAATGATTTGAATATTTTGAGTTCCTTAATAAAGCTTATGCATCACTTGAGTCAATCTTAAAGTGGCACAAGATGAGTAACACGAAGATGTGGTGACATTGTATAAGTCTTGTTCTTATTTGTTTTAACATTAAGTAAGCTAATAAGCCATTGACTATGATTTTAAAGTATCCAAGAAGTAAGCCATAACAGCAATTTTGAAAGAAACATGGAGGTTGTAAGACCTCTAGTAGTCAGATCTGCTGGATTTTCAGTTGCATTGATATCAGGATAAGAAAGGAATACCTTGTACTCTTGCTCAACTTGGGTTTTGGAATTGATAAATTTCTTTGAGCCCATTATTTACAAAAAAAATTTTTTATTTTTTGATCTTCTGGACAGGAGCCAAGAAAGAACAATCTGAGCATCAATGAAGACCTTTATAGTTTTGAACTGAACAGTAAAAAATTCTGATAATATTGATTTACTACACTCAAAAAATAAAAACATGGACAACTCTAAAGAGGGCAAAGCCCTTGATTTGAGGGGAGTCCCCTTGACCTTTGACCTAATAGTATAAACTGCAAATCCCTAACAAGATGCTGATGCATCAAAAAATATAAATAAAAGAGCTTGCTGATGATAGTAAGAAAGCACACCTTTCAATTTCTATATTTTGGAGTTCATTTAATTTTGAACAGAGAGAGGACCAAGAAACTAAAACATCATAAGGGACCTTTTTTTTTTATCCAAACCAAGACCCAATTGCCATATTTTGCTAATCAATAACCAATTCTTTAAAGATACTAGTAAAAATATATTTAGGGGTTCAAATACTTTGAAAACAGCTGATAACAACAATCTTTTGGTATCTGCATCAGCATTAATTGAAAATTTTGAATGTTTTAATTTATCTGTATGGGAATTATTGTAAAGATATCTTATAACCTTATTTTCTAATTCCTAATGTTGCACTATTCTACCTTCTTCTTCCATAGCAACTCTTAACTATATCATTATTCAAGCTCCAAATTCTAAGATGGGACCCACCATCTTTCATTCTTTTCTTGCATTCATGATGAAGTTCCTTTAAGTGTTGGGGAATCCATTGCCACTTAATACATAATTAATTTCTCAACAAAAAATTTTCTTATAGAATCTGAGAACATATCATTCCTATCACACTATGTCTGAGCATGGCGCTTTGATGTTGTAGCGAGAATGAATGGAAGGGATGCAAAAGCAAAAACAACTGATGAATACTGTAGGATTGTCGATTCACGGTTGCACTTTTCGAAAAAATGACAACCCACTTCATTCCCCCGCCTTCTTCATTACAATTTGTAATTTAATCTGAGGACAGGTAAGCTTCTGTTATCTGAATAAGATGATTTGACATTGAACAGAATTTAAATGTCCTATATAAGGAAGACATAAGATCTGGTCCAGTATAAGCTGCTTCATTTAGAGATGGAAGAGAGTTAGTTTTGAGGGAACAGTTGGACACAGACCGGACTTTTATTGAAACTTGTTTATCAGATTTGATTACAGGTCCATCAAGAATCCAAAGATAGTTTTAATATTCAGAGGGTGACACTCTGAGCTCTTCAACAATGATATCTGCTAACTGTTGCTGAAACACATCATCATAGAATTTAACTAGATTTTTTCTTATCAAATATTCATGATCTATTAAGAACTGAAAGAGCAATAGTATGATTTAATGGCAACAAAGTGAGTTTATCCTCAATCCACGGAAGATCTATATGATATTTCCCATCTTTGAACTCTATACCAATTTTGCCTTTTTCAGCCTGTTTGAACTTTGAAGTCAAATTCAGATTTATTATTCATACCTTCAATGCATAAGGATTCCAGTTTAAACATATTTTCTAAACATTGTTCTATTTCAGAGTTAGTTAGAATGTGGCTTAAAGGACTAAAATAAGAATGTATAAGATTCAAGACTGCATTAACCATAGTCTGGTTTACTTTTACTAGATTTTGATCATCAAAAATTTGATTCTGATTTTAAATATTTTGATTTTGAACATTAGAGCAGACTTAATTATAAATAAAATTAGTAATATTTCCAAATGGAATAATATAACCATCCCTTAATTTAAAAGTATATAGCTATATACACTCATGCACTTAATCAACTCTAGTTGAGTGAAATACTCTATTAAATCAATGCCTAATAAGGAATCCAAAAAAAAAAAGAATGAGTTATTGGACTCTTTAAACCCAAAGTCAGCCACTATGTAAGATATATTTTTTAAATTAAGAAGTGCCTGATCTATGAATTTAATTTAATAATTTAATTGAAGATCCTCATCACTCAAAAGACGATATGCAAAACAAAAATGGTCAACATATATGTCAAGAACACACTTTTAAAAATAGTGGGTACTAAGACCTAAATAGGTTTCCGATATCATATTGAGACTCTGTGATGCTCATATAGATATATTGAGTTTGTCAAAGTCCTCGTTTGAAAAGTAGGACCTTTGGAATCTGTAATTTACAAGGCATGAAATTGGGGTCAAATTTTTACCTCTACCAACCCTTATAATTATTGCCGCTAACTAGTTTAAATTATCAGTGCTTTGATTAAAACTATGACAAATATACATTTGCTAAAGTGTGGCTTTTCCTTTGCTTTCAAAGAGCAGTAATATGACCTTTTATTGCAAACTTGGCAACAGAAAGAAAGTTGCTCATCAAGTCCCGAGTATTGACCTGCACTATGGTTATGGCTGGAACATTTACTGCACAAACTTATTTCATTATACATTTTTATCTAGAATTATAATTTTGATAAATATTACAATTTGTCATCACATGTACTTGGATGAACAAAACTAATACGATTTTGAAAAATCTTTAAATTTAGAAGTAGAGGAATTAATACTATGAGAAGATCAATATTGCTCTCTAACTGAATTCATATAAGCTTTGAAATTTTGCAAAGTGTAATAAGAATCTTGCCTATTATTAGATTTTAAAAACTTATTTAGTCCTTTGACTTTCATTATTTCGAAATTGATAATTAGACTTATCTGAAGGATTAAATTTTTTTGAAATTTGAATGTGTCTTTAAGATGGGTTTGTTTTTTTTACTTTTATTTGTTATATTGTCTGTTGTGATTGGATGATTTATCAAGATTTTCAATATCTCATTATAGTTATCAAATATCTGACATAAATTAGGTTAAATGGATAAAGTTGAATCTTTATCTGAGCTTTGATATTCGATATATCGGAATATATTGATATATCGACAATTAATTATCAATATATTGAAATTAGTATATTATATATATATATATATATTATATATACATATATATATATTTATATTATATATATATATAAATATACTATATATAGCGTCGGGCGGGGTGACGTGGACCAGCTTTAGGCAATAACCTTGCTCTCCGCTCAAAAATTTTGGCACTTTTTGGAATTTTTTTTTTGTAATCACGCCCTATAGTCGGATAGCACACAAAAACTAATAATAATGTAATCTAAAATAACTAATTAAGTTTGAATAACGCCGAGTCAGCCTGACCGTGGAGGGGTGAAGCGGACACCACCATTGAGGGTGACTCGGACCATCGTTTAAATTCGTTTTTTACGTATATTTCAATTTTATATTTTAATTTTTACTATATAATAATAGTTTTAATAATAAAAATTAATTATAGTAATAAAAATGTCAATAATGACTAAATAAAATACGAATATAAATAAGGTGGTCCGATTCCCCCTCTCCGCCCCAAAATTTTGACACTTTTTTTGAACTCGTTTTTTTATTAAATTTCATTTTTTAAAAAATTGCACTTAATATAAGTAACTTTTTTTTAACATTAAATTAATATACATAATAAAAAATTGTCAATATAATCGCGTAAAATACGAAAAACCAATGTGGTCCGAGCCCCCCTCATCTAATCTTTTACGGGCGGGGTGAATCGACCAAGTTAGGCCCGTTTTTTTGCCACTAATACTGCTTGATCAAAAATTTACTTTGCCAGTTTACAGCTAACATACTGAGTGTATTCACTGAAAAATAATTAAAATCATCACCATTTTTCATTTTTATAACAAGTTAAAAAAAAACACATTTTTCCAAAAGTGAAGTTTTATTGAAGGAAATTTTGTACCCTAATTTCTAGATGTTTTTTTACAATATACAAAACTTTCTATGGAATTAAATATGAGTCACATTGACAATAAAATCTTGTCGTACTACGCTGTGGCATAAATGAGCGAAAATTTTTTTTTTTTTTTATTGATTTTTTATTTTATTTAGGTTGCTTGTATTCAAGAATTTGGGCCCGGTCACGCCGCCCGACGCGTATATATATCTATATACTATATTGGGTATCGTATAGTATATTATATAATATAATATTATACTTTTGTATACATATTATTTATATTAGTATATATATATATAAATTATACTAATATATATATAATATATTATAGATATTGTAAATGTCTACCTAACACACTTTATCCTAACTAGACTTAAAGCCGCTACAGCTGGACGATTTAACTAGATTTATCGTTGTTGCCAAAAATGAGAAACCATAATCCTATATTGTACGTTGTGGTTGCCGTCTGAACACGTACCAACCTTGCTAATTCGTTTTTAGTAAAATTAATACAAAAATAGTTTAATAATACATTGTTCTATATTTTTTATCAATATCTATATCTTTTTTGTCTATATATATTATTTAAAGGTAACTTAATTCCTCGCAATAGCTTCCAAAAAAGCTTCAAAATGGTCTTGTGCTATTAGTCAGAAATTAAATTATTAACCAATTATTAGTTTTGGAGAAAACGTAATATGAAATACATTCATAATAACATTCATATTTAAATCAAGTAAATAAATCTTTTTAATTTAATGTTGCACATCTATAACGAACTGAAGCTTACTGCCAATGATATAATAAACCAAAATGGCCAAAATACTCACTATTTAAAGGTAACTAACTCCTTGCAATAGCTTCCAAAAAAACTTCAAAACAATGTTGTGCTTCAAATATGCTACTATTAAAGTAGAATTTAAAATTTTCACCAATTTTAGTTATGGAAACGCTAAAATGGAATAGATCATATAAATTCATATTTAAAATCGGGTAAATAAATCTTTCAATATAAATTTGCACACCAATAGCAAACTGAACTTGGTTCAATGAAATCAGAATCCAAAATGGTGCTACTTCTTTGTTTATAAAAATGATTATTTGAATAGGTCTCTATATGGGGATGACCAATATATATTTATGGATATTTCAGTTTTGGACCCTAACAATTTTGAGCTCAGACGAAAGATTCAATTAAGCCGGATAAATGGTATTCAACTTGTGAGTAATCTCCTTCACTAACACATTAGGCAATTTTGACAAAACTATGAGCTAAGAACCACTAGTACTGTGGGCTCCTCGAGATATAGATAGTGATATAAATGTTGATGATGGTAATGTTGATAAAGTTAACAATGATGATAATATTAATCTATCAATATAGCCACTATCATTATTATTAATATCATCAACATTAATATGGTAGCCTATTACTATCATATATATTACCATTATCATTATATTATTATTACCATCATTACCACCAACATTACTATTATCAATTAGAAATTCATATATTACTATTCAAATTTCATTCAAGTAAACCCTGGTTGCATTATAAGTTGAGTCAAAGATAGGCTTTAAACACTTTTTTTTTTAAGAATCTTTCTCAAGTATTGTGCACAATAATTTTTTTATCTAGAAGTTCAAGAGCCTTATCATTATTATCTTCACTTTTATAAGATTCTGTGTAATAAGTAGTGCAGAGGGGTGTGAACCCCAATTTTTATAAAAATCACAGGGTAGGCCTATATATACTCTTAAAAAATATATAATGGAAAGAATAATGGAAATGAAAATTCTCTCTCTCTCTTAGGAAAAAAAGTTACAATCTCTCAAAGTTGTTTAAACTCCCATCTTTTCAAGGTTAGGTCTCATTTCAGCCCTCTAAGTCAGGTTATGATAAGTTTTGTTAGGTATACACAGAGAAAATCTATGTATACCTAACAAATCTTATTATACCTGAAACTAGGATGGCCTAAAACAAGACAAGCCCACTAATTTTTTTAGTTTAAGAAAGCAATGGGAAAATTTTGAAACGTTTGAAGAGGCTCTACTTTTTTCCTAAAGAACATCATTTTCATTTTTTTTTTGTTAAAATTCTTATTATTTTTTTAGAGGTTATCCTGTGTTTAAAATTTTTTTTTTTTATTGAGAAAATCCGTATGGTATTTTTAACAACTATTGAGAGGCATTACCATGGAAGAAAAAACTTTCTTTTCCTAAATAGATCACCAACATGTCTTTGTTTTATTCTTCATTATTAAATTGTTTAGATTATATATATATATATATATAAATTATATATTATATATATATATATATATATTAATATATATATATATTATTATTATTATATATATATATAATATATATATATATACTATATACTGTTATTTTTACAAAAATATTCAGGGGTTGAAGCCTATCGCAAGCCATTTGCCAAAATCCTATTGAGATTTTTAACAACTTTGAGATGGCTGCAACTTTTTTTTTTAAACCGAGCGCATTTTCATTTGTCGATTATCTTCATTTTTTTTTAGAATCACAGTGATTTTTAAAATCGGGGGTGACACCCTTCTGCACTAATATTACTAAATTCTGAATCAGAGAGTAGGCTATGCATACCCCTTAATATATTTCGTAATTGTTACCCAGGGTTGCCACCCGATTTTTATGGAAAAATCAACAGGATAAACTTAAAAAAATTCAAAGACCTACTAGTGAAGACGGAAAATCGTCGCTCTTTAGGAAAAAAAGTTAGCCGTCCAAGTGGTTGTTAAAAATTCCCGTAGAATTTTTATAAATAAAAAAAAAAAATTAAAATCACAGAATAACTTATATATAGGCCTACTGTAAAAAAAATAATAATGAAGTGAAAATGAAAAATGGCAGCCTCTTTAGGAAAAAAAGTTACAGCCTCTCAAAGTTTAAAATTTTCCCATAGACTCATATAAAAAAATTAGTGGGCCTCATGCTCGTTTTAGGGTCATCCTAGTTCAGGTTATGATAAGATTTGTTAATTCTTTTTATTTTTTTTTTTTTTTACAGTTGTCACCACCACTCATGGACAGAGCAATATTCAGGGAGAGCGTGTTGCACGCTAAAATTTCATCTTGCTAGCGCAAATTGCGGCAGGTGAAGCACAGAACGCAGGCTCTTACAGTGGAGGGAGATTAATTCAGCACCCCCCCCCTGGAACACGAAGATGGAAGAGATTCCAAAGAACAGAGGTGGCAGGAAAAGGAAGCACACCGCAGCGAAAGCTAGCTGAGTTCCAATATCACAGAAACTTGGTCGCAGAACAACACCCCTTGCACTACGAGGGTGTCGTAAAGGTGGTGGTACGCGAGTAGTAAGTTCCCTCGAACACCTGCTGCTGAGGTATACCTATAGAAAAAGGTAAAGTACCAACATCGAGCGCACAACGATAGAGGGTCAGTGAACTGGAAAGCACAGAACAGTTTATAAGCCTTTTGGCTTTTGACTCAACCCTGTCCAAAAGCCTATCCAGATCTGCGAGAATAGAATCAGAAAGATTAAGACTAGAGCCAATTCTAGAAGTAAAGAGTTGCGAGAATTGACAAGATGAGTTGAAGAATGGAAGGTCGATTCATCTGCATATGAGTGGATAGAGTTAGAATGTGCAGGTGAAGAAGATCATTAATGAAAAAGTAAGAATAAGTAGGAGATAAGAACAGAACCCTGAGGAAACACCACTTTTGACAGAAAAGAATGAAGTCGCTCCATCAACCACAGCTGATATTGAGCGATTGAAAGAAAGCTAAACATAAGTTAAGCAAGAGAAGCAGGAAACCCAAAGGGGGGAGCTTGGAGAGCAGTGACGAATGCCATACCCAGTCAAATGCTTTGGATATGTCAAGCGCCACCATGCAAGTCTCCCTGTAGTTCCTATGGGCGGGAAAACCATAAATCAGTTAAATAGGAAAGCGTATTTCACCAGTAACCTCGAACGCTGAAAGCCGTTACTGAGCAATCGAAGAGGAGATGAGATCCAGAGGTCATAAGAGTGAGAGTTAGAAAGGGTGTCAAAGATCTTAGATAGGATAAAAGTGTGAGAGCATTAGGGCGATAGTTTGAAGGATCAGAGCAGCTTCCTTTTTTTTCGGAATAGGTTGGGACATGTGCGCTTGCTTCCAACACTGAGGAAAAAGTGCTAGTATTGATGAATGAAGAAATATAGTTGAATGAGGGGAGGGGATAGCTACTGAAGCACACTCCTCAAAATCGGGGTGGAATGCCACTGGGCCCGCCTTCTACCGTTCATAGATTTACAGGAGGCCCATGCAACCCGATCAAATGTAATCAAGGCAAAAGAAAGGCACACCTGAGAGGAAGAAGGTGGAGGGAGGAGGAATGCCAGGAATCATCCAGGGTTGAGTTTAGAGGAAAATAGGAGGCCAAAAGAGATTGGCAGAACGGTTAAGAGGAGGAAAGGCAGATTTACAGGAAGTTGTTTAGAGATGTTTTTTGGCACAGAGTGCAGGAAGATTGTCAGTGGAGCAGCCAAGGAGGTGATCGAAGAGAAATGATTAAAAATTTAAGAGATATAAGGTTGTGGTCAATTTACCAATAGGAGCGAAAGTGGTGTTATTTATACGAGAGAAGGAATAAGTGGTGAACATAGGTTCAGTGTGTTCAAGATAGGTTGGGGACAATCCGGAATTGTGTGTAGGTTCTTTGTTAGTTGCTCCAGTAGTGAGAGATGCTGAATGATGTCGTCTCTCCCACCTAATCAGTATGAGAGGACCCAACCATTCAGTGTTGTGTACAATTGAAATCCCCTAAACATAGAGGACTCAGTATTTTGGATTGAGAGATAGTACAGTTCTCGTGAGAGGTAGTGAAGATATTCAAAAGAAAGACTGAAAATCTGTTCTGTAGGAAAACAGTAGCAGAAGCACAAGAAATTGTAGTTAGAAGGAAGAAAGATTTAGCCACAGGCATTGAGTTAGGGAGATTCAAGATCACGACGAGCCATTTTAACAGGGATTAATGTTTGCATAGGCACACCACTTCACCCTTACAGCGTAATTATGAAAATAGTTATAGTTAGGATACATTAAACGAGGTTGAGGGAATTCTTTAGCTATCTGAGTTCAGACAAGGAGCAGAAAGGTTAGAAGTTAGAGGAGAAGGAGGTGATATTCCACAGAGGCAAAGTTGGAGTTTAAGCCATGGATGTTAGTAAAGTTAATAGAAAGCCTACGCAAATCTGCCATCTTTCACACACATATACACATAAAAATAAACAAAAACAGACTTAAACAAAAGAAGAAATCGGGATAAAAATTGATATTTTACTGGCTCCTAAAAAATTTAAGTATTTTAAAATTAATTAAACAAAAAAATCTTTCTTTTTCTTTGAAAAAATAAAACTTAACTTAAACAACTTTACTACACTTACTAAAATTATTAAAAACTACAACTAAAAGAAAAAAAATGAAAAAAAAAATTTTAAAACTAAAACTTATCTTATACTAAAATTAATTAAATAAAAAATATATATACTACTATACACTGAGAGGTATTGTTCTATATTTTAATCAGTTCATATTTTCTGAAAATATTTTTCTAGGTGACAAAAAAATTTCTAGTTTAGAAAGTTAGTTAAGTTTTTTAAGAAAATTCTTTAGTGCAAAGCTTCTGTAATTCCAGAAGCTTTGCCACTAAAGAATTTTTCTTAAAAACTAACTTAACTTAACTTTCTGAACTTAGAAATTTTTTTGAACTTAAAAATTTTTCAAGAAAATATGAACTGATTCAAATATAGAACTTTTCTCACTAAGAAAATAAAACTTAAACCTAACAACTTTACTACACTTACTAAAATTATTAAAAGTCAAAAGAAAAAAAAAAAAAAAAAAAGAAAAAAAAAATTTAAAAACTAAAACTTATGTTAAAAATCCAAACTTTAAACCTCGCCGAAATGAATAAATGATTAATTACACTTTGATACAATTAAATAAAACTTTTATTAGAAACAAAATGATTGAAAAAATCAATACACACACCTCACTAAAACACAGAATCAAACAATAATAATAATATAATTAATAATAATGCAATGTTATAGAATTATAATATAAATTAATAATATAATAAAGTAATTGTTACCCAGAGGGTTGTCACACCCCCGATTTTTATGAAATCACAGGACATCTCTTAAAAAAATCATACTAAAGAATAGTGAAAACGAAAATGCGTCGCTCTCCTTAGGAAAAAGTTACAGCCTCCTCAAAGTTGTAAAAACCCCATAGGATTTGTATTAAAAAAAAACAAAAATTTTTTTTTTTGAAAATCACAAGATATACTCTAAAAAATAATAATGAAGAATAGTGAAACGAAAATCGGGCAGTCTCATTAGGAAAAAAATTTACAGCTTTAAAAGTTTAAATTTCCCATAGACTTTCTTATAATTAATAAAACAGCTTAGAGGTCTTGGCCATTCCTAGTTCAGGTTATGATAAGATTTGTTAATTCTACATAGATTTTCTCTGTGTATACCTAACAAAACTTATCATAACCTGACTTAGAGGGCCTGAAATGAGACCTAACCTGGATCGATCAATATTGAAAGGTCTATGGGATTTTTAACAACTTTTGAGAGGCTGTAACTTTTTTCCTAAGAGAGCGGACAATTTTCGTTTCACTATTCTTCATTATTATTTTTTTAGAGTATATCCTGTGATTTTCATAAAAATCGGGGGTGACAACCCTCTGGGTAACAATTACCAATAATAATAATAATAATATAAAGATAAACTTTCGACCGGGAGCACTTTCAAACACGTCTACACTCCACAAGATTAAAACACTCAATATACTCAATATTCTTTCTGTATACCTAACAAAACTTATAACCTGAACTAGAGGGCCTGAAATGAAACCTAACCTGGATTGATCAATATTGAAAAGTCTATGAGAGATCTTAACAACTTTGAGAAGCTGTAACTTTTTTTCCTAAAGAGAGCGATGATTTTCGTTTTCACTATTCATTATTATTTTTTTGAGTATATCCTGTGATTTTCATAAAAATTGGGGGTGACAACCCTCTGGATAACAATTACCCTCACCAGACTACACAATTACCAAATATAGCTCTATTATCGGTAAATTTCATGAAAACCACGGAATTCCCAGGAGGAACCAGCAGTATAGAAAAAAAGAGGTCTATCCCATTGTACAACGCCTGTAGATGGGCTCTCTAAAGGGTCGGGGAGGGTATATGTTTATTAGTTTTATTACCAACAACCTCATCCTCAGTGAAGCTATTTCTTTCCTTTACCAGTTTCAGCAAACCCTAAATCTAGGTCCATAAAATCCACCGTGAGTATGATCATGGAGGCCATCAGTCCCCGGGGACCCATCAGCCGGGGAAATAACAGATAAAAAAATGAACTTATTGTAATCAATATGTTCAAGTAAATATTTAATCTCAATATGAATAAATGCACGACTGTCTCTTTTTATTTCTTTTTAAAAACTACTTAAAGTTAAAATTAGTAATTTGATATGAGTAGCAATCTATTAGGTTTCTTACCTTGAAGGGCTGCATTTTCGAAAATTAAATTGTTCTCTATGTTCTTACAAATTTGGCCTGCAATACTTAAATTTACAAAACCTTAATTTAGTGGGTAATTAGGTTATAGAAACTAAAAAATAATTGAAAAATTTGAGTATAGGGTCTTCTTACCTTTGGTTTTGTTTTTTCAGAAGATTGAGCCTCTTTGGATAGTTCTTATAAGACCCTAAGTAGCTCCTGCCTGTAGGCTGTAGTTAATTATAATGACTAAAAAATTATATATAAATAAATGAATTAACAATTGTGTATCTATTGGTCTTACCTTGAGTTTGTTGTTTTCAAAGATTTTTTTGCTCTCTTGATAGCTTCTTGTAAACATAGATAATCAGCCTGAGGCTTTAGATTCGCACGTTAACCTTAGTAGTAATTTAAAATAGTTGAAGGCAAAGAGATAGAGATAGATTGAAAAGTGGGGAATTGAATAATTTACCTCCTTCCCAGACATTTTGACTTATAATTGAATTTAACAGGCAGACCAGTTAGGACCGTTATTGAATTAGTAATGCCTTATTGTCTTTTGGCGACTAGCAGTGGCGGCTCGTGGTTCTTGTGCAAGGGGTGCTGCTTTATATATATATTATATATATATATATATATATATTATTATATATATATTATATATTATATATATATATTATATTATAGATATATTTATATTATAATATAATATATATATTATACGTGTGGAGCGTACAAATCAGAAGGCTGGGTCAATAATAAAACATCGATCAGCGGTCGGAATAATTCTTGTACAATTCGAAGGCAAAGGTTAAAGTGAAGATTGTTGGAGCACTAACGTGTATTAAGAAAAATCACTGATGCTCACTAGATCAATATCCATAAGATTTAGCAAATTGTTTGTAATAGAAACATGTAATTTTGACGTTTTAGAGGAACGGATGGAAAATGTTTGTTCGAGGCAAAAATGGCGAAATCGGTGACCAATAGGAAGCAAGCCTGAGATCACGTGACGAGTAAGACTACAATAATGAAAAAGGAGAAGAAGAAGGTAATATAGCTCCCCTACGAACAGAGGATCGTCGTGAGTGATTAAGGTGAAAAGCGAACCACTGGACGTAATGCTCGTCCATAACGCGATGTGGAACGAGGTGGACCAGACGGTAAGGTTTGAGTCGAAATAGGTCCCAGATTCGGAGGAGGAATCGGTTCTGGATTCGGAGGCGGAGATGTCGTAGCGCAGGGCGCTGAAGTAGCTGGCGAAGGAGTGAAGCGGGCGAGGAAGTGCAATAGTTGAGGAGTTGGCAAGGATCAGATGGAGAACAAGCTGATGTAAAAGGCAGAATGGGCATAAAGTCGATATCATCTTGCGAAGTAGAGGTAGATGGAGCGGGTGCAGAAGGTGGAGAAAGAGTGGTTGAAGAAGCGGGATCATGTTCGAAGTAAGCCGGTTTGATTCTATCAACGGAGATATTTTCTGCTTTGCTCCCCTTCTGTAAGGTAAAGAACTTTCGGTAGCGCTTTAATACAAGGAAGGGTCCGTCGTAGCGGGCTTGCAAGGGACTTCGGTGTGAGTCATGCCGAATTAACACATGAGAGCAAGTCTCCAAATCCGCAGGCATGTAGGTCGGACGGGGAGGGTGGCGTGGCAAAGATGGTTTCCATGCTTCGGTACACTGACGAAGGCGTGACAGAAAAGTGTGCTGGTTCGAAGTTTTTGGAGAAGGAAGGATAAACTCACCAGGTATTCGGATGGTAGAGCCAAGACGAGCTCAGCAGAGGAGCATTTAAGTCTCTTTGTACAGAGTTCTGATACGAGGGGACAAGAGGAGAGTTTCGACCAATTTTCGGTGTTTCATGGCCAATAAGAGAAGCTATTTAGTGGCGGTGATAACGTTCCACCATGCCTTTGACTTTGCGGATATAGCTGCAAGAGCGAAGGGCGCTTGGAGCCCGATTAGAGTCTAGATCCTTCAGAGTAAGACTCAAACTGCCTTACCCTGTCTGTGGACACGGTCGAAGGTGTACCAAACCTGGCTATCCAGTTGTATAAAAATGCCTGAGCAATTGTCTCGCTGGAAGTATCACGCAAGGGAATGGCTTCTGCCCACCGAGTGTATCGGTCAATGCAAGTTAAGATATGTGTATAACCATTTGAGGGTGGTAAAGGTCCGACCAAATCAATGTGAACCTGGTCAAAACGTTCACCAGGGGGAATAAATTGCTGAAAGAGGTGCGACAGTGTGCCTATGCACTTTGGATTTTTGACAGTTGAGACAACTGCGTTGTCCACTGCTTTAACAATTTTCCTTTAGTAAGGACGGTCCCAACGAAATTGCCTTACCTATTTTAACTTGGACTACCTTTTACCCCTGGGGGGCGACCACTCGTGAATGGTGTGAAACACCTTTTCTGCGCATGGGGTTTGGTACTACTTGGACGAGGGAGTGCGGAAGGAGACGTCGCATTACAAGGTGGAAAACCAAACAATGTCTACTTTGAATGCGTAGAAGAAGCACTAGGAAAAACAATCTCTTGAGTTGCTTGCGACGAGCCATTTCAACACGAATTCAATGTCTGGTAAAGAGAGATAGCTCTAAATTCGGATAGAGCATGGCAGGAATGTTGTCTTGTTCCTTTTATTATCGGCGGATATCGTTGGTTGAATTGGGGCAACGAATTCAAGGGTGCGGGGCTTCACGGGCTGACTGTTGCGCTGTGGAAGCTGTAATGGCATTGCGTGGCATGGGTAACAATGAGTCAGTCGTACGAACATGCAATTCCCGACTTTCTATGAAGTAACGGGAAGTGCTTAAGCTAAATAATGCGAGAAGTCCCTCCAAAGCGCTGTTACCTGTTTCAGGTGGCTGGACTTTTAGAAAGAAGCTAAGAGACGCCATTCGTTGTCAACTTAGAATTGTTGCAGCACAGGCTTCAGCTGCGAAATTCTGAGCGTCGTATTGTCTAGTCGGGCTGGTCGGATGAATATAAGCAACACTGAAGAGGCAAGGGCTTCCTTGATGGCGGTGAAGGCATTAGTTGCTTCGTCGTTCCAATCTACAGTGACAGAAGCAGCAGAACCTTTACGTGGATGTTTAAGAAGTGCGTGAAGCGGGAGGAGAATTTTAGCAGCGGATGGTATGAAACGATGGTAAAAATTTACCATCCCTAAAAAACGACGAAGTTGACGCTGTTTTACGGGTTTCGGAAACTCACGAATGGCTGCCACACGATCCTCAAGGGGACGTATACCGTCGGCAGAGATCGTATGTCCGAGGAAAGTTAAGGATGAAACTCCGAATTCACATTTTGAAGAATTGACACATAGACCAAATTCACTTAGTCTGGTAAAAACTTGCCTGAGATGTGAAGTATGTTCTTCCGGAGAGGCACTGGCAATCAATAAGTCGTCTATGTAGGCGAAAACGAAAGGTAAACCGCGTAATACTGAGTCTAAAAGACGTTGGAAAGATTGGCTAGCATTTCGTAAACCGAATGGCGTTCGAAGAAATTCGTAAAGGCCGAAAGGAGTGATATGGCAGTCTTATGAATGTCGTCCGGATTGACGGGAATTTGAAAAAATGCCGAGATAAGGTCAATTTTTGAGAAGATGGTACAACCAGAGAGATGGGATGTGAAATCCTGTAAATGAGGCACGTTATAACGGTCCGGACGGGTGATCGCATTTAGGCAGCGATAATCGCCAGTCGGGCGATAGTCCCCATTGGGTTTGAGAACCATATGTAAGGGAGAAGCGTAGTCAGACTTTGAAGGTCGGATGATGCCCTTCTCTAAGAGAGATTCAAATTCTAGTTTCGCAGCTTTGAGTTTATCTGGTGCAAGACGTCGAGCGTGAGAGAATGGAGGTCTGCCGGAAGTTTCAATGTGATGAACAACATTATGTTTCACAGGGGGGAACTTCGAGACTGGAGAAAGAAGCTCTGGAAAATCGGTGATTAATAACGATTCAAAAACATTATTAGATGGGGAAAGATGTATGCCACTGATGGAAGCAGACGCACGAATACAAGCGGATGAGAAATGTGTCTCAAAATCAATGATGCGGTTGTGGTTCATGTCTACAAGAAGGTTGAAGTGGGACAGAAAGTCGGCACCTATTATTGGTAAAGTGACGTCGGCAATCGTGAAGTCCCATATAAAATCACGACGGAACGAGAGCGTTAAGTGGAGTCGTTTGGTACCATAAGTGTTAATGGTTGTGCCGTTGGCAGCGCGTAAAGAACCTGATGCTTCTGGAGCACGATTTTTCCCGAGGATGGAACGAGGAAAAGCGCAAATGGAACTGCCACTATCTACCAGATAAGATAGTTTGGTGGATGGATCGTAGACACAAAGTAGGTTTGACGCTTTGGATACCACCCCTAGCGAATTTATGGAGTGGTGTTTAAGTTTAAATTCCCGAATGTACAAGGTTTAAGACATGACCGAGTTTGATCTCCAAAACGTTGATGGTTCCTACAAATACCCTGTTGGTTATGTGACGGATACTGAACCAAAGCCTGGGAATCAACAGGAGAAGAGGCGAACTGACGCGAGGGAGTAGGTGAGCGACGATATGAACGTCGTTGCATAGTTGGAGAGCGAGAATTATGACCATAATTGTAAGCAGAATAAGTATTTGATGCAGGGGGGGGGGGGGGGGGGTGGGGAAGGGGGGGGGGGGAATGAAGGAGGCGGGGAATAAAGGCACAGATTTTTTCTTTTTCTTTTTTTTTTTTGTTCAAATTTTATTTTTTTGAATATTTTTTTTTTATTTTTTTTTATTGTTATTTTTTTAATAATGTATAAAATAAGAAATTTTTTTTTTTTATTATTTTTTTATTTTATCTTTTTTATTTTTTTTTTTTATTTTTTTTTTTACCTTTATTATTTTTTTTTTTTTTAAAATTTTTTTAAGGTTGTTGGAGGATGAGGATACTGTTGAAGTTGAGGATATATTGTTGTTGAGGATAAGGATATTGTTGTTGAGGATAAGGAGGGGAAGGAGGAGGGGGGGGAGGAGGGGGTGGAGGAGCAGTGGAACGCGTTTCCAAAGCTCGCAGTCTCGTAGTTAAGTCCGTGATGGTGTTCTGTAACACGTGTAGTTGTGATAAAATCTAAGCATTGTCAGTGGGCGGCGGTTGGCGCATCGCGTTTACTGACTCATTTACATGCGATAGTGACGCTGGTGGTAAGTTATTATTGCTGGTGGGATATCTGTGATATGCGAAACTTGTGAAGGTATGTCTGCTGTCGGAAGAGGTTTCGCTATTACAAATTCTGTCAGCAAGTAGCTAATTTTGGTAGTGACATTAGGGTCGAGCGGTGGGCTAAGCGCAATTTGCATTCTCTGCAGGGAGTTTCTGTAGGAAGAGATGACGAACAATATGGATACAATTACCTACGGGAGGACCGTCAGGAGATTGAGCATATCAGATAACAGAACTGATGGCAAACGATCCCCAAGAGAGCCTGTGATACATTTACCTTTTTCTGCAGTTTCTCCCAGCCGGTTTAAAGTTCGTTTTAGTTGGATATAGGGGCTGAGTTGTGGGAATGTAGGAAGGTAACAACATTCTTGAGCGCTGTAAAAAACGGAACAGGCCAATATATTTAAAAAGAGCTCTGAACCGTGCAAGCTCATTAGTGGATTCCAGCTGGAGCTCGAGTAAGGTAAAGGTCAAATCGAGATCGTTGTTGACAAATTTTCCCGTGTAAGCGTTAGGGGTTTCCCTGTCTGAAGCAGGCTGTTGGGATATTACGTTCATATTTGCAGCATTTTCAGCGTCAGGCGGGGACATAGTTGATAAATATTTATATAATACGATTGTTAAAAAAAAATTTTTCGAAGACAATATTACGAGAAAAAAAAAAAATATGCTTAAGATGCGATTTGCACACGCTAAAAATAATAAAAATAATGGTCAGGGACCAGATAATAGACTAAATACTACAAAAAGGTTACAATGGATGAGGAAAATATATAGTAAGCCGCTTTTATGGGCGAAAATAATGTAAAAATAATGATTAAAATATGTAAAATGCAAAAATATTTTGAGAACAATTACGAAATTAAATGCGCTAAAACGCAACTTACATACGCTAAATATGAAAAATATGATGGTCGGAGACCAAAAACTGAGTAAATTTTCACAAATATGTATAGGAATGTTAACAAAAATATATATTATTTGACATATAGGATTAATTGAATGTAAAAATAAGTACGTACATAACCTAGAACTTCTGTACTTTCCATAATTTTGAAATCTATCGTAAAAAATATGAGTAATTATTTTATAAAAGTGGACCGTCTTGCTGAGGCTGCAGGCTGTGGAGCCTGTTGAGATGAGAGAGGATTCCAGAGTGCTGGGGATCATGTCAACAGCCGTCAGCACTCACTCAGATCACGAGGGGCACCACGTATACGTTGGACGTTACAATCAGAAAGGCTGGTCAATTAATAAAAACATCGATCAGCGGTCGAATAATCTTGTACAATTCGAAGGACAAAGGTTAGTGAGATTGTTGGAGCACTAATGTGTATTAAGGAAAGAATCACTGTGCTCACTAGCATTCCAATATCCATAAGATTATAGCAAATTGTTTGTAATGAACAGTAATTTGGGACGTTTAGAGGACGGGATGGAAAATGTTTGTTTTCGAGGCCAAAAATGGCGAATCGGTGACATAGGAAGAAGCCTGGATCACGTGTACGAGTAAGACACATAAATGAAAAAGGAGAAAGAAAGGTAATAATATATATATATTATATATATATACTAATATATATATTATATATATTATATATAATATACTATAATTATAATATTATATATTATATGATATATATATATAATGATATATATATATAATATATATATATTATATATAGATATATTATATATATATATATATATATTACTATATATATATATATATCTATATATATACAGTTTACCCCCGCTCACGGGCCCAGCCCTTTTCAAGGGGAGGGGACGGAAAGTTAAAAACAAGAAAAAAAAACCCACCCAATCGCCTCAGCCTAAGAAAATGTTGGTGAAAGGATGGAAGATTTAAGAGAGGAAGAACAAAATATAGTTGGAAAAAACAGAAGAGGCAAGGAGTTCCACAGAACAGAGTTGCTGAAAGAAAGAGGCACCACAACGAACAAGTTGGGTTCTCAATACTCACGCAAATTCATGCGAGAGATGGCACCTCTTGTAATTGCGAGGGGAACGCAATGGAGGTGAGAATTGCGAGCGCCAACTCCCAGAACACTCTACGCTGTATAACCTATAGAAAAGAGAGAGAGAGCGCCAACGTACGTCGCAGAGATAGAGGGGCAAGAGAGTTTGAAAGTAGGGACAGCGGATTAGTCTCTTAGCTTTAGACTCAACCCAATCCAATAGAAGGGTGGCAGCCGGAGCGCCCCCCCAGATGTGAGAAAAGTACTCCATATAGGCGAATAAGGCCCTTATATAACTGGAGTAGCTGTGCAGAGGAAAAATTCCCGCAACCTGAAAGAATCCAGCTTCTTTGAAGGCCACCCTAGCAACCATAGAAATATGAGTTTCAAATAATTTGTTGTTTATGTTAAGGACAAGAATGTTTATGATTCACAGGAGAGACGTTAGAGCCGTCGAAAGGAAATAGGAAAGTTGGAGATGTTTTTGAGACGGAGATGTGGAGAAGTTGAGTTTTTAAAGAGTTGAATTTTACGAGGTGCGGTGACCCCCACTGGGAAATCCCTCCAGATCAACAAGGATAGAATCGCGAAGCTGAAGAGAGAGGCAACTCTCGAAGCACAAAGAGGAGCAAATTGACAGTGAGGAGAGAATGGAGGGTTGAGTTCATTCAGCATAAGATGACAGAGGTTGGAGTACAGCTGAGGAGATCGTTGATGAAAGTAGGAATAAATTTGGAGATAGAACAGAACCTTGCGGAACACACATTAACAGGAAAGGGGAAGAGGCCGCTCCATCAAGGAGTGCTGATATAGAGCGATCGGAGAGAAACTAGACAAGAGTAAGAAAGAGAAGGAGAGAACCCAAAGGAAGGGAGCTTGGAGAGCAGTGACGCGGTCCATACCCGGTCAAATGCTTTTGGGATATGTCAAGGGCCACACGCAAGACTCCCATGGTCCCTAAAGGGCAGAAGACATAAATCAGTTAGATGGGAAAGTAGTCACCGTTGACTCGACGACGAATGCCATCTGATTGATCTGAAAGAAGGATTGAGATTCCAGGATGATCCAGAAATGAGAGTTAAGAAGAGTTCCAAAGATTTTAGATAGATACAAGTGAGATAGGGGCGATAGTTTAGAAGGATCAGAAGCGGCTTCCATTTATCGGAATCGCTGGACATATGCGGCGCTTCCAACACTGAGAAAAGTGTTAGTTATTAGGACATAGAGAGTAGAGTTGAACGAGGACAGGCGCCAGCTCAGAAGCACACTCCCTCAAACACGGGAGGAATGCATCCGGGCACTAGCCTTCCTGACGTTCATAGTTCAGTATCCATGCACCGATCTGTGGGATTCACAGGTAAGACATGGACCTGGAGGAGAATAGTAGGAGAAGATGCCGGAATCGTCCAGGGTAGAATTAGATGAAAAAAGGAGGCCGAAGAGATTATCCTTTTCAGTAGGAGAGTTAGCTACAGAACCGTCAGAGCGAATAACTGGAGGAAAGGCAGATTTACAAAAGTTGTTAGAAATGTTTTGGCAAGAGGCCAGAAATTTTTATCAGTAAAACCAAGCAGGTTGTCGCACTTCTTTTAGTGAAAGTGCGCTTAGCTGTCGAATCAGTATTCTCTGCAACGTTCGCGATCAGAATGAAATTCATAAGAGTAATTAGGAGAATGAGGTTTTTCATGCCTTACGCAGTGTCTCTCTCCTGAATGGCGCGAGAACAAACTCCATCGAACCCTGGATTTTGTGGAGAAAAAGATTTGCTTGAAGATGGAAGTGAACCTGCTCATCCCATTCGGTGATTACGGCCCCACCTTTTTCACGGTGACGAGGCATCCCCCAGAGTCAAAGCAAGATCCCTCAAAGAGTCAGTTAGCCAAAAAACAACCGCAATTCTGCCCAATTAGCCGATTAAAATGCCAGAATTACGTTTAGGGCATGGTGGAGCTGCTTGAGAAAAGTATATATTAAGAGTACAAGATTTTGTGGTTAGAGTTACCAAAGGAGGAGAATGGTGTACTTTCTTAACGCAGAAGGAGTAGTGGTGGAAACATAAGTCTAGCGTATTCAAGAATTGGTTAGGACGGTCTGGAATATGTGTAGGTTCCTTAATTAGCTGTTCAAATATATATATATATAATATATATATATATATAATATATATATATATATATATATAATATATATATATATATATAAATATATTATTATATATATATATTATATATATATATAATATATATATATATTATATAACGTATATATA
>JABUQX010051637.1:0-15417 GCA_015478945.1 Trachelipus rathkii | reverse complement strand
TATCGTTTCCTTTTCCTGTTTCTATGACTTTGTTTAAAAGAGTACGATGCATTTCTTTGAAATCTTGTCTTCTGATGTAATTCTGAAGAGCCGATTCGAAGATAGTCAGAAAAATACTGCTAGTTCTATGGAAACCCTGAAAAGTTTATTTTTATTATTAATAGAAAGGGGAATATAAAATATGAAAATATAAAGACTGAATAGCAGAAACGAAAAAAAATTAATATAAAGCTAAACACCAAAGATGTTATCAACTACTTTGTAGACTATTGTAAACAAGCAAATCTTAGATGGAGCTAACTTCATATTCTTTCGGACTTTTACTTTTTACATTTTTCTTCAATGCCCGCTTCCATTAGTAAATTTTCGCTTGGTGCACTGGCAACCGTAACGATCGCCACGCACCCTAGATAGTTGCTCAGTTTTGATGTTCCAACAACAATGCTTAATTTTCAGAAATAGCTAGGTAGTCCATACCCATAATCTAGCTTTACCATTTGTATATAAAGCACTCAGTACAGATGCCACTAAGCTACCATATGAAAAGAATAATTACTTAAATAATAATTTATATAATATTATTAGTAATAATAATAATAATACTTAATAATTACTAATACTCAAATCAGGAAAAGCGTTATTGAATATAAACCTTTTGTCACGCAAGAATTAAAAAATATTACAAGTAATTTTTAACTGAAAATGAGGCTGCACTACATATGGATGTTACTAGCAATAACGGCAATAATAACATATAAATAAAAAAATTAATAATAATAATTAATTTTGATTTTTTTTTCTTGGAGTGATGTTACAGGGATCCTCCACAATGCCAACACAAGAATGCGGCTAGCACCGTTCGTTAGCATGCAACGACAGAGGATAAATCCCTTACAGAAACGAAAGAGGTAAAGGCTGAGATGGTTAGCTATGATCATATATCAAGAGTTCTAGTATCCAAAAGATAAAGTGCAAAAACACGTATCACTACGAAAATGAAGAATATTCCGCGATAAGATATGTGCTGTAAGGCGATGCTGAAGAGGCTAATTAGTAGCTCGATCATGAGAAGAATCTTGCTACGAACAGGGTAGTCGAGATGGCAATCGACAATAATCTCCACAAAGCATGATATAATTGAACAACAGGTGATATGAGGAGAATAAAACACCAAAAACTGAGAGAGCAAAATGGGCAGGTGTCGTGGGAACCCCACCGCGACATAAGATAAATCCATTGTGAGATTTGTATAGTAGACTCAAGATACCGCAAATTACGAGCCAGGACCACCTCCATAGTGAGGACGACTCTTCTACTACAAGTAGGATAAGACCACCGGCCCAAAGGACGTGTCATAGACATGGTAGCCGTATAGTTTAAGCGTTCCGCACATCGTGAGCATCCCTCTCTCGGTCCCAAGCATGATCTGGCCAGCCTAGAGAGGATGCCCGACGCAAAGGATGGCGCAGAAATGCTGTAGCAGGGGAGGATGCGCCTAGGACGCACAATGGCGAGTGGAGGGAAACGTTCTGTACACGGAGCACTCAGACACCCGTGTTGTGCAAAGACCAGCCTCCGTTTTGGCCTCTCCCACGATGCGGACCCGATATTCGTTAGAACAGGATACACCCATACATGGGAGGGGAACCCAAAGAAACTCAACCTCTTCCCAGAGTGCTGCGCTGGTCATAAACAAGCAGAACTGAGCTGAGACAGGGCACAGACCAAACGGGTTACGGGTGGACGGTCAAGCAACACTCGGCTCCTGAAGAAAGCCTCGTGCCACGAATCCAGGTAACGACTTCACCTTGCCTAATTTGCCTTCATGCATTCGGTAATGAAGCCCCAGACACCATATTGTATTATTCGAATCCTATTATTACCTCATTCATTCATTTTTTATTATTAATTATATCTATTATTTTACCTCATTATTCATTCATTATCCATTATTTCATGTGAACAGACTGTATTCCATTATTGAGTGTCATCCACCCCCGTCCGAAACACGTCACCCCACCTGTGTCGGTGTGATCGTAGTTTCGACCGATGCCAGGCCCGGATGCTAGTGTAGTCTCGAGCTGAGAACGACCGTCAGCAAAATAGCCTCTGGTGGTTAAGCCGCGATAGATTGCTGACGCCTGATGGGTCGAAACACTCGCTGAACGCCCCCGCCTACCTCCAGTTCTGTGTTGAAATCCATCGGTGTATCACGCCCCTATACCCGTTTCTCCTCGCTTAGTTGTTTCCCGCGTTGGAGAATACAAAGAATTTCTCTCCCCTTACCGATACCAGCAGCGCTGGGCGTGTCCGCTCCTCCCGTTTTATTTCTTCCAAAAATAGACTGCAGTCCACGTCTCCTATGCAAGATTGCTCAGGTGTGCGAGAGGGTATCTCTGCATTAGGGAACGGTTATATGAAGGTTAATAATTATTCATAAATTGTCATGACTCGCTCGCTGAGGTGATAAGGTCCAGATGGAGTAAAGCGAAGATGTGCTTAAGTAACAACTCACCTCTATTAAAGATGAGGTTCCAATATAGGCATAGTGAGTGTTATGTGGACGAGGTATCACCCTTCTCTTTATGCTTAATTGCTTTCTCTACTAGATCTCGTGACCGTCCGTGTTATAGGAACCTTTGAAGACGAACTGAACAGCAGAGCAACTTATAGATCTGTCATTTGCCCTTATTTATCCTCGCATTATATGTATTATTGACGGATTTTCTTACTCTTCGCTTTCCACCCAGCTCGAAGTGGCCATTCTTTCTCTGACTGTGCGTAGAACGGTAATGACACCCCACTGCATTGTAGCTAAGTTCTCCACGACCCCGCTCCTCAGTCCCTCGCAATTACCCTTCCCTTCCCTCCATTATAGTGTCGGCTTGCCTCACATCCGATGCTCGCATGTACGTACATGCCCTACTTCAGGTACCTTGGAAGGCGTCTCTCCCGATACTCTTCTCGTCTACAGCACTTGGAGGCCAGTTAGCCAGTCGCACCTCAGTCCCCTGATCTATCAAGCGCTGGAGCGCATGTTTTCTCGTCCGCCGTCGCCCTTCCCCACAGTCGTGGACAGTGGTGCGCGTCAATGACATCGCGCAGACTCTTGGTACTCCTAGTCGGCCCCGGCAATTACCTGGGCAGCGCCAAAGTAATATGAGAAGCTCACGTTAGGCGTCATCGTGAGCAACAGACCCAGGAACCGCTGACCCTCGGTCCACCGGATTACGGGCCTTTAGAGACAACTGACGGCAATGTGTAGGGCGACCCCACGGACAGCATCTCGGACGGCCACCAACTGCCCGCGGCCCGTTAGGTTCGACGGAAAATTAGAAGCCACCGCGCAGAGCACCCCAGAAGTCGGAAACCTTGGACTCACCGCCCAACGACACGGGACGCCTTCAACTGCTCCTGACACAGTTCGTTCTCAGCACCACCGCACAGTGTAGTGCCGACGCCGGAGGTGACCCGACCGGATACAGCCCGGGCTAAAACGTCACCTGGCAACATATATCTTTCCTGTTGCAGCTCTATAGCTCCCCGGCCCGCCGGCCTATCACTGCTATTGGACGCGCGGATGGAATTCGACAACCCACCATGACCGGATACCCCGAACACCATCGTTAGGCCCCGACAAACACCTAGTGAGGAGGCACTGCTCAGCTGCACTCCTCGCTGGCGCCACTCATAACATCTACTGCCGCCTGTGTCGCCCCGCTTCTGCCTATGCGCGCACCTGTGACCCCTTCGGCGTTCCAGGTACACCACGCGCCTAATTAAACCTACACTCGATTTTCACCATCGATCCTCGCTTGAGCACCTACTGCCAGGCGAGGACTGCAGCACCGTCGGAGGATACCGGGGAGCTCTCCCCGAGGCCCCCAACACAACCCCATCCCGGGTTGCTCCCCACCCGACACTTGAGCCGCCGAACAACGTGTGAGTCTGAATAGGAAGGACCGTAGCGCAACCGTTATCCCCTCCAGGAGGAGCGGAGCCGATAAGCCAGGTAGCTCTGGAGCCTGTGCGTGGGCACGGCCTTGCTAGGCGCAGATATTACCCCAAAAACCCCCAACCTCCACGCTGGTTACATAAACCAGGATTACGTGTTTCTTCGAAAATTCATCATCATTGGGCTTTCAGATTATTAGAATTTAGACGTGGCTTTATCTTAATTGTCGGCGGGTTCCCGCCATTGAAGTTTTGTGGTTCTGTGCGAAGAGGCCAAAAGAACGTGTACTCTCTCTCAACGATGAAAGCTAAGCGTTGAAAATCTCTCAGAAGAGTTTACACGTTCCGATCCCAGGAAAGGAACGGGCGAATCTACCACTGCATGGGCGGGTTTCCCCCACCCGAAGTCTCGCCTGCCCTGGGGGCCATTCCGCAGGCCAATGACGGACCACACAGACAGGGCTTGACGGCCCTTGTGTTGAGTTGAATATAGGTCGGGATCTGGAACCTAGCTCGGTGCACGCTCGCGGCGATAGTTCTACGCTCGATTGCTACGATGCGGGCCTGTCCTGGCCGGATTCCCAGGGACGAGGAAACTAGCCCACCACCCGCTCTCTAGGAACCCCGGCATGTAGGCTTGGACTCATTGTACTTGACTGGATTGGAGGGTCAAAACCTGACTCAGAAATTAACCACTGAGTGTGCCTCCCCTGCTCCGCTCTTAATGCGTTTGTGCCCCTATATCCAGGAAAACGGAGACCCCTGAGCGTTCAGCCGACGGGCCCGGTTAGCATTCCCGTAAAAGACGCCAGTGATACTCACCCCACGAAGCGCGACGATTCGGACTTTTCCGACCCACCGCATCTCCCAGGGGGACAAACTGGTACCCAGGCGGGCTAGGGAGACAACTCTCACAGCCACGATACCCCGCTTTATGTGTTTATATTAGGCATTCAAGGCGCCGCTCTCCATCCCCCTCGGCCCCACTGACCTTCTGTGAGCCAAAGCGCCTCAATCAACTTAGGAATGATGCTTTGGAAACTGAACTCCTTCCAGAAGGCTCCTGAAAGCCACCCCAGGCCACGCCGCCAATGAAGGAAAAGAACGACGTATACCACTCAGTTGGTTCGGCTGCCTCGTCCGGCTCCTACCCAAGCAACGTACTTGGCTTCCCTATACCCAAGTCTGGGGAGAGGATTCCCGTCATTTCTAAAGCCTGACAATGTGCTCCGGAAACCCACAGATCCGAAGTGGGGATGTGACCATCATATTGTCGATAGAGAATTCTGGCATTCGTTTACTGTGCTAAAGTCGCGATGTTGTCCAGTCAGAGCCAGAGTCGCTCAATGCTCCATACCCTCCTCGCTAAAAGACGGGAAGGCGTGCGACCCTAACGTGAAGCGGCCCTGTGAATAGGCCGGGTCCTATTATCGAGAGCGGTTGATCTGGTTGCTCCTCCTGAGCCACCTCGATACAGAAAAGAGGATGACCCCTCCAAGAGCGAACCGCTCGCTGTATAGCTGCACCTTCCTCATACTGCTCGCCTGTCCCTCCATCAAGGTAAAACTTATTTTAAACCCATGACACACAAGGTTCGGACTTATGTGCCCTTGCCGAGAGAGAATCCGTTTCAAGTGGCCAATAAATGTCAAGGTAACCCCGACCCCCCAGAAATATTGTCGTCTCCCCAGACCATCTGTCCGACATGTGGCAGTTCTCTCCACCCCAACCCTTGTGACAGAGATTCCTTCCCATGTATAGTCCTACACACGCAAGGGGCGCACACTCGGCCTACTCTGTACCACTGGCGCCCTTTTCTGGCCGTTGGAGAGGAGGGCAAACAGTGCGCGTGACCGCGAAGTGAGATTGCAACGCAATAACTCGCGTCCCACTTAACACAAACAACTACCAGGAGGGAGGGGTGAACCAGCTCCGTGGAGGCTAACACACGCCGGGCGCAGGCGAGATGGAAAGCCTGGCCATCATCTTCCCTCCGATAATTCTTAGTGTTTGCGCAGCGGCGCATCACCAACATACATCAGTCCGAAACGGGTTAATCCATCTTCAGGGCCGGAAATTCAGCTCAACAACGCCCCACGTGAAAAGGTGGTTGTTTTGTCTCCGCGAGCTTGGTCCGACGAAAAAATAATTCAGCAGTTGCAAGTACCGAAATAAATCGGCTCTATAATCCTGCAGTATTGCCCCCTCTGATGGTTGAAACCTGAAACACCTGTTTCGAGTCCCGTTTTCCCTGTGGGCGCGTTGGGACGAGAACCATATAGTGTCACATAAACCCGGAAACTCGCTCCCGAAATGGCCGCCGTGGCCCTCTCGGTCGATATCTTCGCCGAACAGCCACCACACGAAGCACCTGCGATCTTCGGACCCGAATATAGTCCTCATCGCTTCGTAGAGCGTCCAATGCAGCACCCAGGGGCAATCTGATTCTGCGATAATTTAGTTCAGACTTCTGACGGTACGATGGCGATCGGCTTTGTGGCGTCCTACGTCGAAGACCCTACTCCCGCAACAATGTACCGTCTCCCGTCGGGAACGCACCACGTGGCGTCCTCTGTCCCTTTCGCCGGGGAGACCAATCCGACCAAATTTCGAACCCGTACTTAACGTTCGCGGCAGAGTCCCGTCCAAGGCGAATCCTTCCCGAGAACAGACATCCGCTAACTCGCATTCCTGCAACAAATAAATATCGGGCCGCGGACCCTTCCTGTGAAGCAGCCCAGAGAAAAGAAAAGATCGCCCGGTTGTGCATAAACTGGGGGCGCCCACACCGTCTCCATGGATCCGGCAAACTGCAAACGGGCTCTGCCGAACAACATGCCTTTGAACAAACCACAGCGTGAGAAAAAAAACCGAGTCATCGAACCATGCTCGGATATCAGCAACCTCAACACACCCGCATGACCCGTGTAACCCTGAAAATTAATACTACGTACAACTCGACACTACGGCAACCCAACGCATAAATTAGCAAAATAGTTTCAGCAAACTAATTCGAGGCCGAATTCTGAAGTGGAAAAAACATAAATTTCGGAAGAAATGCCCCATCGAATGGAAGCTCTTAGCCGGGTAGGTAACCAAATAAACATCTTCTTAAGATGCACGGGGAAGAAAATAGGAATCACGATGCATGAACCATGATTAGATCCCACCCGAGGGAGGTCGATGGAGGTAAAATACGGATTGAACCTGCGACACACGGCAATCGGCAGACTATAACACATATAATAACAGAGAGATAAGACGTGGCTCCGCTCTCCGCCTTGGCTGTCAGCATGCAGAGTTAGGGTTGGCTGACCATGGATGATGCAGCGAGTTGATGCGAGGAGTCCCTTCTGCCTAAATCGCTGGCCCCCTCTGATACAAACCCTCCACACAAACCCTATTAGAACTTCGGTCCCGCTCGACGGAGCTTCTGGACATATCTCTCCGAGCCGACGGACAGACTTCCCGCGGATAATTTACACACATACGACCATGACCCGTGTCATCCGCAATGTGGCTCTCATACTCAATCCCGCACGACACCGTTCCTACATTAGTCAAATCCTGGTCTGTCCATCATATCCCAAAGACGTTGTGTCGGAAGACGACCTCTGGGCAAGACGCGTCCCCCAAAAATACCACGGCTTGCTAAGAAATAACTAGAAGACAGGGGTGTCGTACATGAGAGAAAAATAGAGAAATGATAATACAGATAAATGTGGGGGCCGAACACCCCAACCAGAGAGATAAGTGAAAATTGGCGCTCGCACTACATTTAGGCGAAAGCGCATCATCCCCTGGGTTGTGCCCAGGAACCCCTCTCTGTACACAGGGGGGGTACCACCCAAATCCCTGCTGCGATAGATCTTACCACTCCCCTCCGGGTTTGAGGTTAAAAGCAACATACCAGACATAACGCAGAAGGAGAACTCGTCACGACGAACTCACGGGACACTTCCAGGATAAAGAACCAGATTAACAGATAACTGAGGGAAGAAACAATTTTTCCAACGTCCCATTATGTGCCCCCAGTCCAGTTGATAGCTATTGTTGCAGCGAGTCGTCACTGATCATATGAATTCCAATTAACCCGTTCGATATAAGACACGAGTTGATACAAAATACAACAGCGAAAAAAAGAATAAAGAAAAAGACTGAAATACAGAACCGACTCCCGGCCGGGGATAACAAATTCTCACCCCAAAAAATATAACAAGGAAGAGAAAGACAAAACGCTTAGGAAAGAGAATTATCGTAAGTCTCAGTAATCATCAAAGACGCCTTGCAGCTGTTTCGTTCCTTAACAGAGAAGACCTTCAAGATAAAGAGCACCAATAGAGATCGCGAATATTATACAAAGTACAACTCTGCAACCTGCACGTGAAGTAGACACCGAGTACAAAGGGAGCAACAACCTTATTTCCTAGACCCCTGGTCACCGGGCCGACCAGCACCGGCCGCAGGTGCTCAGGAAAGCGCGATCCCCCTCCCCTGTTCACGACGTCGGAGTCCTGTCCCTTTCACGGCCCACATGTCCACTCAGTCCTAAAAAGCTCCGCGGTGCATGCGCGTGGCGGCTCAGGTACCATCCTGATCGCACCCCGCTTACGGCTGTCTCGGGCCTGTATGCAACATGTTGAGAAGGTGGGTTACCTGGTCCGCAGCCTCAGCTGTCCACCACCATACATATCCGAAGAAAAGACCTCGGAAGAGACTCCCAACTGGTCACCACGAACACCATTACCTAAATACCTTCACGAAAATGATGCTTCCCTGCAGCGCCCAGGTACCTAGAACGATGGCGTTCCGGTGACTTAATAACCTTCAGCCTCCTTTGTAGGGCGGAGAAGCGTTTGACGTCGTGGGTCCCTGTTTACGTGCCCCCCCATGAACCGGTTGCGACGCACCCCCCACCTACCCGACAGAGGCCGAAGTAGAAGGAAAACACCAGACAAGAACCCTCCTCCCCACCCCAAACGTCTAAAGAGACCGAGGTCATCTCACGATGCACCCAACGGGAAACCCCAACGAAACACCCACCAACTGAAAGCTGAACGTCAACGACAGAAGCAAGTAGCCTGTAATAAAACGGCTACAAAAGGTGGGAACGGGCGGCCGTGTTGAAAACATCCCAGCTTGACCGACCTATAGAGTTCTGCATGCTAAAATTATGATCGCAGAGCATTATTCCCTCAAGCAACCGGCCGAACCGCAGGTGGAGACCGTGAACAGAGGTCACCCCACAGCCAATAGTGGAGAATAGCGGAAGCTCCTGTGGATGACTGCAACAAAAAAACACCACGCAGGCCCCGCCTTCCCAACCTGAGAAATTGAAACGTTTTAACAGGGGAACTTCTTCCCGGTGTGTTGGACCCGCGTTCTCGTTGGTTAGTTCCATGTTCGCCTTTAGAACCTTCGTTTTGGGTAGTGGGAAAGGTCGTCTTCCTCTTGTCGGTAGTGACCGTACTACCCTATCGCGTGGATACGCATTCCTTGCGGCCCCCAGTCCGTTCACTTAGCCACCTTATTCTGGCTCTGCCGTATGACAAGGCAAGACTAGGTCCTTCCGCTCCTTCATCAGGGCCACTTACTAAATTTCCATCTTTCCCCTGGCGGACTAACGTGTTCCGTCGCCGGCGGATGCCTTCAACTTACTCTTCAGGGAAGTTATCCGTCAAGGCGGCAACGGCGAGCACTTATACCCCGTTCACTTGGGACGCCGAAAAATCCCACCACAACCCCCTGGTAGAACCAGGAGGTTGCTCGGGCTAAGGCGTGAAAGCGTAAGTGGTATATTAAAGCGTGTATAAACAGGACTTCCACACCTTCAACGTTGATTCTGTTTATAAGGGCTTCGGCGGCCCGTCCTCGGCCCGTCAATTGAATCGCCGTACGTCGGAACAGTATTTTCGCCAACATATGCTTCCACCGTTACTTCTTCTACCGCCCACCCCCGGCTATCTTCTCCTTAAAACCCCGGCCTGCGAAAAATATTCCGCAACCAACACCATGCTGATCCGCCGTATTACTCGCTCGCTTGATGGCGAAACTTCTGATGTCATACTCTAAGCTCCCGAGCAAGTTGTAAGTCGGAAACGCAGTTGGAAACGTATACCACTTCGCGGTCGCTTGCTCCAGCGGCTCCCGTATGATCCCTGAACCGGTTTTCGTTCTAGTCGCTGCGGGTTGAGCTTCCTGGATTTTGATCGCTTCCGCCTGGAACAAGACCTTCCATACACCGGACTATTTCACCAAGTCAGCAGTTCCTAGCGGCGTCAAGCTTTGCTGGGGATGGGACGCCTGGCCCCTGACGCATCTCCTTTTTCAGATGCCTGCGACAGGCAACAGATCCAATCTGCCACTGCCCTTCTTCTCGGCTTGATAAACGAATATATATGGGCTGGAGGGTCATTCCCTCTGTTGCGGGGAGTCTACTGATATATTGTCCCCATTCCCAACCTGAGGAAAGGATGGTCGACTTCTTCCCGCATAACGCAATCGCCCTTATGTTCACTTTGATCTTGCACACTACATGTAGCCTCATAGGAGAGACTCTCTGAAAGGTTCTAATGTGCTTTCCACTTAAAAGTTTACAATTCATTGTAATATGGGCAAATGTTCTTAATTTATTGTAATTTAAATTTCAATTGATAATTTTTAGCGGAGGCCTAAACCTTAAAGACTTCTCTAGAACAGAACTAATTTTCGTTGCTCTTATCGATAGCTTTATAAAAGCAGAGCAACATTTTGTCGGAGCGATGCCATGAATATAGGGTAACACGAAATGCACAGTACAAATTCAAAAAAGAAAGAAATTGAAAATCGTTGAAGCTTCAAGCCACATTACTTCTCGTTAATACTTTTTTGATGTAATGAGAAATGTGTCTGCCTCTATTTTGTGTCCTCCGAAAATTGATTTGTATTAAATGGACTTCCATTCGAAGCTTTGCACAAGGTAAAGTGGACGAACAATCTTGGTATACACATTCTAGATTGTTGTTCGCATATTACTAGCCATATAAAGATATGAAATTTCTTGAGGAAGGTCGAAATTCTAAACTGATCTCCCTCATACTGTCTTTGTATATTTAAATATCTTTGGAATTAACATATATTTAAGAAGGAGTACGCTTTAATTCTTTTACATAAATTTCAACCTCTCGGAGATCTGCATCATGCCTTCTGAATAATTTATAGTTATTCTTATCATAATCATAATTTAAAAATAATTTATAAGATAATTCAGAAAATATTTGAGATAACAATTTGGAAATGAATGATATATTAATTATATCAAATATTCTAATTCAGGCACTAAAATTTACATAACCCCCCACCCCCATCTCTAATGAAATAGAATTTTAATGTTAACTTTAACTTTTATAGGTGAGACAGAATTCTATTCTACCGTACAAAAAGGAAATTTTGAACACAAAACAGAAATTACTTTAAGAAATCATTTAGTTAAAGTCCTAAATCAAGATAGCATAAAGGGAACGACATTTAATTTCGAATGTATAAACAAATGTAAGTATGTTTATCATTATTATTATTATTATTATTAATACATCCACATACATACATACTTACTTACATCACGAGGAACGTCTTTGATGTTATTAGGATTACGGTTTCATGCCCCTACATCCTTCTGTCCTTACGTTTTAAGTCCTCAATAGGGACGATATATCGATTCAACGATTAATAAGTATGATATTTCACAACCGATATTTAATTCACTCACGTAAATATTAACTATTAGTAATGAATAGTTAAAAAAAAATCACAAAAATAAAATAAACATTTTTTTTTTTACATTCTCATAAATATCAAAAGGAGCAATCTCTGTTATATATATATACTATATATATATATATATATCGATGAGTGCTAGGTGCGCATCCGCGTGGTTGGCGTGTATGAGAATTCACGGACTGATTATATATTAGCTCTCTATTGGTTCACCTGTGTATTCTCATTCGGTTGAGTCTAAAACGCGTTCGTCTCGATATATCCACCGAAGACTCACCTCACTATTTAAGGGGGTAAACCCCCCTGAAAATAATAAAAATATCGGAATAAATATTTCCAAATAAGTTTTATACTGTGTTAAGGGTATGACTCTATCACTATATATTATATATACTATACGTTATGTTTAACCAAAATATATTCACCTTTATTGGTCTACCTCTTAATCATAAACCCCTCGTATATAGCATTTACACAGATGTACGACACTCAACACATTAACATAACTCATTAGAGTATATACTACAAATATACTCCCTCACCGGTTTACTCAGAATATAATATATATTATATAAAAGAGTTAGTCTGATCGGCGTTAAATGACAGTATAGCACAATCGCACCCCATAATTAGTGGTCCACTCTGAGCCCGGCCCCATAACTAGATCATCCGTAAACTTTGAAACGAAGCGTTACATATATACAATACATCATCTGATCTACTAATAATATTGTTTCTCAAAGTTTCGCTCTATTCCCTGCAAAACTCTTACGAAGTCACCCATACTCATGAAGTTGTCTCAGATGGAGTTTTTGAATCACCTATGTATATACATACTATAAGTTTACTATTATAAGATCCATATCTTAATTCTCAAATTATACTAATAATATAATCAAGTTATTGAGTGAGTATATTTTACGAATTGTCCTGTGAAAAATAAAAATTAAATTAATAGATAGTAGTATGAATTGTTTGATAGATAAATAGATAGATGCTAAAGTTATTGATGACAACTCGGAAACATTCATTCTACCTTCATCTGGTTTCAATGAGAAAATATATCCTCTCTCAGGCATACGACCTCTATATATTATTTTATTATCTATAATATATATAATTTATAAGTATAATATATAGTAGAATAATAAATTATTACTCATCACTGAACATCTTAATTATGATAGTATATATGTATGTATATATATTAATTTTTATTATATTTAAAAATTCTAAAAGTGAAACGCGTAATCCATAGCGCCACCGGAATAAATAATATTATATTAGGGTCTATATATATAATAAATTATAATACTGATCTGAGAAAAATTGGCGTGGAAGAGATTTTATTTTGTTATATAACCCAGATAGCACCATCGTCTCTCACACTCACAAAAAATATATTATACTCAGTAGCCTCGAATTCTGTCACCATGTATTCACTCCACAAAGTGTGTTAGCTCACCAGGTACCTAACATGTATCTATTTCAAATATATTAGTTACACGTTAGGTACCTTCCAAACCATAGATTTACTGTGACGTTTTGACACAATAAAATGTGCTAATTATGTACTGATATATTGCACTTATGATCGTCGGGTAATATTTTTAGATAAATTCTTATATATTTTATATTCTTATCTATATAATATTATTCTTACATAACCCGTATCTATAGCTCTAATTATCTTTTGAGTTTTTTAAGTTGAAATATAAAAGAGTCGACTATATAAGATAGAGATAATATTATATATATATAATATATATACAAAGATAATACTATAATGTCCTTCAAAAATAGTCAAAAGAGATTATATCTAAAGAGAATTCCGTTTATGGTCAGATGCTGAGAAAGGTTCCGTAGGGGGTAAAGGAGATGGAATAAAGTTGAACTATATATATATCGGAATAAAATTTCGTGATTAAGGTGTAATGGTTAAGGCTCATAGTATAAGTTCAGTAGTACCTATAGAGCCGGAGACGGTATAAGCCATGAGTAAATGACCGGATTATAGCTATATGAACGGGTATATATTATATTTTTTTCAATAATATATTTGAATTAATAATATAATATAATTTTATTTTTATAGTATATATATATATATAATAAAGTGAAAAGGATATGTAATTGAGTGTGATTTGACATGCAGATTTATGTTATTTGATATATACAGTTACGTTTAAAAAATTTTGCCTATTAGTTAGTACTGAACTCAATATTTATTTGAAAAAATAAAGTTAAAGGCGGAAATATCCTGATGATTGGTACGTAGTAATTCACACGTGAGTGAGAGTCCACCGGATTATAGCCGAATAGTCTAGATGTACTCGGTAATAGTCTTATGTTATACTAGGTAGAGCCCTAGTAGCCGTATAATATAGTAGTAGTATATAATTAATGATAATATATTATTATATATATTTTATTATATATATCGTAAGTATGCAATTAACGAGTGGGATAATGTGATAACTTGTGTTCAATACTCCATATAACTTTGTAAAATATTTTAATTTATGTTCGTACCTATGCTTATAGATTGTGCGCGAAGACGCAAGCAAAATTTTAGCAGAAGTCAAAGTGAAAATATATATAAAACTCGTCCTTTTTGAGATGCTCTCTCAGTCAGATATTGAGTCAGATCAAATTTTAAGAATCAGAAAGAAAATCTCACTCAAGATACTCTCTCAGAAAATATCCCGGCAAGAGAGGTAAATTTCAAGGAAAAGGCTGCGACTCCGAATTTCAATCACAAACACAAATCCTCGCAAAAAATAAGGTGGAAAACGCGCTGGAAAAGGCTGATGACTACCAATTCGTCTACGAAGAGAGAGTATCTCAACAGAAGGGACTTTTATTACTTTTATAACTTTCATTTGCATGCTTTTCTTATGTGAATAATAAACATTCATTTCAAATATCGATTTCTAAATTACCAATCCTCTTATATAGGGTGCTTGTCTTAAAAAGCCACAATCTTAGCAAGGTTCATCCCTATAAATTGGTGAACCCGGAGAAGAACACAGAACTTCAATCAACGCCTTCTAAAAAAAACAAACAAAATGAAGAAAAAGAAAAAACTACAATAATACTAAAATTCTCAATCAAAACACTCCGAGAAGATGACTCAAGCAAACGAACATTAACTACGAAACTTTCAATTTTCATATTTAATTAATTTTGATTATGGTTTCATCTTTTCACAACTATCACAGTCGAGGATTCATCGCTAGACATAGCAAACTTCCTTTTCGGCATGGAATTTCTTTCAATCATTCAATTGGATTATGGGCAGAAAACTCATTTTATGAATTCCACTACGAACTCTGAATCCTTTTCGAATCTAAATGGTTCTGTGACCTCTCCCTTTTATGTATGAAGAAATTTTTTCAAATAAAGGACCTAAATTTCAAGCAACTTCGCCTATACATATGTAACTTCCTTTACGGTATGGATTTCTTTCATCATTCAATTAAGTTTGGATTATGGGCAGAAATTCATTTTTGGATTCCACTACGAACTGTGATTCCTTTTCGAATTCTAAATGGTTCTGTTGACCGCTCCCTTTTATGTATGAAGAAATTTTATCAAATAAAGGACACTACATTTCAAGCAACTTCGTCTCTACAATGTTCAAGCAATGTTTCTCTCGTAACTACAGCTTTGAAAACTATTACGTGCGCATTGATCAAATCATGGATA
>JABUQX010051636.1:47500-64390 GCA_015478945.1 Trachelipus rathkii | reverse complement strand
GAGAGAGAGAGAGAGAGAGAGAGAGAGAGAGAGAGAGAGAGAGAGAGAGAGAGAGAGAACTTAGAACTGACTAAAGAGCACCATAGACTTTATAAAGCTCTCCCTTAAATCGGGGAGTTTAAATAGAACAATGTACTACTACTACTACTCACTACTACTTCTACTACTACTACTACTATACTACTACTACTACTACTACTACTACTACTACTACTACTACTACTACTACTACTACTACTCATTGTTCAATTCAGAGCGCCAGCTTTTAAATGTTCTTTTATACCTGGCACCGTGGTTAAGAGAAACCAGGAGTTGTAGTACCATAATTCAGGCTCTTTGTCTTAGAAATGCTAGCGAAGTTTCGGAACTTTGAGATAAAGATTCACAGTTTGTCTATGGTTTTAAATGTAAAATTTATGATCAGTATTGCATTCAATGTATGTATTAAATATTAAAGATCAATCGTCAGCAACAACTTTTCCAGTTCAATATGACCTGACCTGACATGCTTTTCTTTTTATCTCTGAATTACAATATTATTATTATTATTATTATTATTATTATTATTATTATTATTATTATTATTATTATTATTATTATTATTATTATTTATAATTTTTTTATTAATATTAATATTTAATTATTATTATTATTATTATTATTATTATTATTAATTATTATTTGTATTATTATTATATTATTATTATTTATTATTATTATTATTATTGATTATTATTATTAATTATTATTATGTATTATTATTATTAATTATTATTATTATATTAAAGATCATTATTATTAGTATTACGTATTCATATTTATTATTATTATTATTTTTAAAATAACTGTATTATTATTATTATTATTATTATTATTTTCATTATTATTATTATTATTATTATTATTATTATTATTATTATTATTATTATTATTATTATTATTATTATTATTATTATTATTATTATTATTATTATTATTATTATTATTAGTTAGTATTGTTGTTATTATTATTATATTTATTATTACTGTTATTATTACTATTATTATATAATTATTATTATTATATTATTATTATTATTATTATTATTAATTCATTATTATTATTATTATTATTAAATTATTATAATTAATTATTATTAATTGATTATTATTATTTATTATTATTATTATTATTATTACTTTATTTATTTATTTATTTATATCTGCCATTGACGAATGTTAATATAACTATAAATTAAAAATTTCTAATTCGGTTTAATATTTAATAAATGTTATTCTCAATGTTCATAATTTTCTCATTAAATTATTATTTAATAAATTAAATTAATAAATTTATTTGTTAGTTTATTTATTTATTCAAGTAGTAGGGGATCCATATTGCAGCAAAAATTTTGACCTTGCCCTTGACCTTTTCTGACCGTCTGTTGTTGTCCTGAGCGGTGATTTTACCGTGCCTTGATTTTTTTGGCGTTGACACTTGACGCTGACCTTGACCTTTTTTGAGACCTCCTAATTTTTCTGGCTACCCTTGAATTTTTTAGCGCCCTTTTCTGAAGAAAGGGCGCGCAGATGGAGGGCGAAGCCTCCATCGTACGTATTGCCCCTTATTTTACCCCCACCTAATTTTTTCGGCGCATGGGCTGAGTTTTTTTGCCCACGGTAATATTTTGATCTGTCTTTCAGCGGGGCTTAAGCCGACTTTTGTGATGGCCTCGATCCTGGGCACGCCGGCAGCGGTGCGTCCCGCCGCGTTTCTGCCGCCGCGTTTTCCCGCCGCCGCGAGCGTTTCTGCAGCCGCGTTTTCCCGTCGCGTGGACCGGTGTACAAATGCCACCGTCTGAAATAAAGGTAATCTTCATAGCCCGAAATGTTGGATAGTGACGTACCATGTCAAACCGGGTATCCGCGGTTTTCAGGCCTTTAAGTACTCAAATTACCAGAGAAACTCCCCATCCCTATTTGTAACGTGAACCTCTGTATGTTAAGGTTTCATACCTTCATCATACAATAACACCTGAAGTACATGCGCTTAATACACTGCGCTATGAGGACACCTACAGTTTTTTAGCTTTATGACTGTCATACATTACACATTCTATGACTTTACAGTCATGTTACGTTTTTAAATTAATAATTGGCAACTTAAATAAAAATAAATAAATAAATTGGCAACACAGAAAAATAAAAATGGTAATGAAAGAGTAATATAAATAAATATTTTATTTTAGCAAAATATACATATATTATAAAACAAATAAATATTTTATTTTTAACAATATATACATATATTATATTACAATGAAATTATATTTTATTTTTTCAGTGAAATTAGTGTTCCATCATACCCCTGGGCTACAGTGCGGGCACTACCTAAAACAAGATTCCTCTTATTTGAAGTGTGGCGGAACCTTTTAATGCCATTTATTAGCGTGACATTTCCTATCTTATTGGCCCGCATTTTCATATCAGGAACCCACACTTCACGGTAATGTTTTTCATTATTTACGTGTGGCTGAGCGGAGTCGTCTAGATTATGGATATCTTTGTGAAGTGAAGATTCACCATCTTCTTCACTCATCATTTGCGTAACAGCTAATGCTGTTACGTCTGTATCCTTAATCATGTTGTAGAAGTGGTTATCATCGTTTAAGACCATCCAATCACGATTCTTGGTCTTCTCAACATCCTTAACCATCTTATCAAAGTTAATCTTGGCCATACCTTGGAAATTAATTATGTGCTCGGTGTCCTTGTTCAACGTTAAGCCTTTTGCTTTCAAGATGTAAGCAAAACTCGAGTCATTCTTCTTTATTCGAATGGCGTAGGATTTAGGACCCGTGCACACGAGAATATCAGAGCTATTTCTTCGCCAGGGCCTATCTGTCAGGTCAGCGTGGTTCTCTAAGAATTTTTCCCAGTATACATGGAATTATTCGCCTTTACGGGGCTGTGAAAACACAGCTGTCGGTATCACAGTAAAGTACACGCTGACCTAGAGAATCGAGGAGTTTATATAATTCGACCCTCGCATAAGCTGTGGTAAAGGAGGCTACAGCAACATTTGTAGCCTTTGCTGTTTTATTAGTGAAGCCAGTATGTGTAACTTCAACTATATGTTTAATGCCCCGACACAATGATCATTTCTTAACTTAGATCAGCTTCTCTTTCATTAATTCCCAGCACCTGGGGCGATAGACTCGTGCAATAACGATATCCTCATTCTGGGGCATACGCTGTAGCTAGTTTTCCCCATAATGAATTGAGAAGTAATTTACTATATAACGCATTCCAGGATTACTTTCAATATTGGCTGGGTCAAAGTGTTACCCCCCCCTCGATGTCCTTGAAATCTTGAAGGTATTGAAGGAATTCTTCGCAGTCTTTATCGGTTATTCCATCTGGCAATCGAAGCCTCAGTTTTCCATTTCAAGAATGTTTCAACGTATTTACCGAATATGTCAGTTTTGAAGGGGTAAATTTCCATATTTTCGTGATTGTTTTTGATCTGCAATAGCCTTTCTTATACAGCTAATTCCAACTCAGGACTGCAGTATACACCTTTTAACATACGTTGGTTATCGTTGTGTCTGCATTTTCCCTCATAGCCGGACTCGCTGCATGTTCTACAAAGTGAAAATATTAGCCGATTGTCATAGCGGGCTGGGAGGACAGGAGTGTACAGCTTCTTAGGAGGTAATACCGAAACATACGAGAGGCCGAAATAAGTGGAATTCATTTCTTGAACGAACTTTTCTATGGTAGGTAGATCCCTACCTACAAGTTTCGTGGGTGTGCCTGCTGGAAAAGGTTTTGTTTTCTGGACAAAAGGATACAATGAAGTGAAATCTAGATACTTCAACTGAGCACCTTCTGTCGGTGGATAATAGTATACGAAGGGCTCTGTACGGCCGCCGTACAAGGCTTCCCCTACCTCTAGTTTCGCATTTGCAAGTTCATTACCAATTGATTGCACGTATCTGCCTAACTTCTCAGTTCGTGTTTCATCGTTGTTGTTTACAACAGTAACCTCACACTCTTTCTTCATTTTAGCCCATTCGCATTCCCATATTCTAATAACCTCGTAACCTTTCGACTTATAATCCGCTTCTTGTCTCATGGTTGTACTATACCTATCAAGACTTGATTTGCCATAGAGTTTTTCTAAGCCTTTCTTACACGCTTGATGCCCGTGAAATACACAGCCGTGGAAGAGTAAGACAATCTTCTTCATGACTGTACCAGATGGAGGAGGGGGACGTCTCTTATTCAGTTCTATCGTTTGTTCATTAACGTTGAGTTGACGGGACGCTAAGAACTCATTAATGTCAAAGGGTACGTAGTCTTCAGCTGGAATTTCAACGTACCCGTCAGGCTTTAGATACCTATTTTTGATTTTAAATTTACGTTCGCCGCCATTCCTTGCATGTTCGATTCGATGACCCTTATACATTTCCATGAATGTGAGCCATTTCACACCATCATACGAATAGTTTGAATCATCAGTGCGTCCTATATGGGCCAATGTATTTTCAGGCATGAAGTGCATTTTATATACCATGAATGATAATGCAGCAATGGTAGAACAATCAAGTAGGCAGTCAACTTTATGATCCTTAAGGAAGATCCCCCTGAATTTCTCGAAGGATTGACGTAGAATATTAACATCTTGAACGCAGTACGTTGTACATTCCTTCATGATATCGTAGTCCTTATTGTTAAATGTTTGATACCAACGTTCAAAATCAGCCTTTTCACTGTCGGACATGAGATGTGTCTCAAAGGTTTCCTTATCCGGAATTTTTCCCTTGTAATTTATATTCTCAAGGGTAAGAAAACGGTAAGGAAAGAATCCTTTAGAAAGTTCACCTGTAATGCCCATGCACTTAGGGAGTTTTTTCAGTGCACAGGGCATAAACATTAACGTGTCCTTAAAATGGATATTGTGGTTAGCTGTCATAGTTATTATTTTGGTTCCACGTTTCACAGGGTTGGAGGATATGGAATGGACGGTAGGTCGAGCAAGCAGTTTGCTGTAAACAAACTGATTGTCGAATTTCCCGCCATTATGAGCCGCAACTAGTATGTTGGCCTTCTTGTGTTTTTCAGCAAATCTGAATATATAGTTGAGAAAAAGATCGACAGGACACTTCTCATACTCTTCTGTTGCTTCCAAATTCAATTTGAATATTTCAGTTCGTGCCGTACCGCAAGTCTCACACGGTGATGAATTGTCTATTTCCTTCTCTCCGCAGTTATTACATACTAGCATACTCACTAGAATGTACGGTAACATGTCCGTTTTTGTGCGGCCTCCTTCCTCTTCACGACTATTATGATTATAGGTTTCGATATCGTAATAAAAACGGTGAAGGTGGCTTACGCTTGGCGAAAGCATCATCTGTTGGAACCTTGATTTTCTTCATAAAACATTGGTGATTTTCGCCTTCTATTCCGTACTTTACGTCACATACTCCACATTTAATATGCATGCAGTCATGTTGGTGTTTGCCTTTTTTATTAGCTACTGTCTCATTATCGCATAAGGTACATACTTTAAGGTATTTGCACGTGAGGTCTTTATGCAGTTTAAGACAAGCCTCATTATAGAAATCCCGATTGCATTTATCACAATGTAAAAACGTAGATGTGTCACCCGGCAAAGCTTTACATTTATAAGTTAAGCATTGGCCGCATCTGTATTCAGTGCATTCGTTTTGTAAATGATTAATTAAATGGTCGGTGAAGGAGTAGCACTGATGACAAAAAACAGGACCCCGTTGATATTCTTAGGAACTACACTGCCTAAAGCTATCTTGATGGAATCTCCAGGAAAAGGATAATAATAATGGGTTTCCTCGGAATCATAGCCTATTACAAAGAGAGGTAAGTCCCTATTCTGTTCGTGAGGCTTAAACATTATCTCGAGTTTACCGTTCTCATCTTTAGTAAAAACAAATATCCTACATTTAAGTGTTTCCTCTATTACTGCAAAATCGTCAGCCTTTAGGGGATCTTCATAAGTCAGTCCGCAACGAGTTGCGATCTCTTCACCTATTTCATGTAGATTATTAGGTGTAAAACCTTTTATTTTAGGTGCAGACTGTCCTGGTTTTTTAGGTACATGGTTGTGGATCTTATAGCATGCAGCTATAGCCCTGAACCCGCATCCTACACTTGTTCTTACACTCCTATCATCGCTGTTTATACCTAATTGTACTTTATTAACATCTTTATGTTTAAAGTTCACAGATGAAGGGTCAATTGGTCCATTACCCTCTGGGTTATGACATATCTGGACATCTACAACAAAATCGTCCAACATGGCTTGGTCACCAGACTGAAAGAGTTCTAGAAAACGATCAGACAGATACTGCGCGAGATTTGGTCGAGATATCTCTTCATGAGGAATACGGATGTGGAATTGGCCTCCATTCCTATCCGTAAAAAGGAAACCTGCCCTGAGGGTATACTCTCGATATGTCACTACGCTTCTTACTTGTTCTATCACACTGTGTATGACAGCTACTAACACATCGTTAATGTCTCGAGTGCCGTTAAAGACCCGTCTGGTGTCGATACGCACTCTGTAGCGGTGGTGGTCGATAATCCCTGAATTACGCGTGGATCCTTCACGTGTTACCTTTAACAACTCTGTAGAGAAAGGCGTAGGTGGTTCATCAACCTCCTCCTCCTCATCGTCATGAAACACCTCGACACGTGAAGGACCCGCAACAGCCCCATCATCTACAATCCGGCCAGGATGCCCTTTCTGTTCTGTTTTTTCTGGAAAAGAATGAAATTTCATGAACATTGTTGTAACATACTATTATGTAAAAACAATATTTTGGCAGTAATATGTTTCAGTAAGATATAGAATAATTAGATTGTAACTTACCGTCGATTCCGAAGTTGGGATATTCGCTTCAGATAAGGGGGTGGGGGCATCTTCACGTGTATTTGGAGATTCAGCGGATTCACCAGTATTTAAGGCATGCTGATTACGGGCAGGTACTCCAGATGATTTCTGTTGAAAGGCGAAAAAGAACGTGTAAGCTAAATGTAGATTGTTATAGGGGTAATATATACGGATTCCAGAATTTGAAATATGCTTACCTTTCCTTGTTTTTTCGACCCAGCGGTGAGAGGTGTAGAATGACTTGGGGATTCGCTGTCTGTACGATCTGAATTGGATTTATCAGCTACTGCACCACGACCTGTTGAACCGTTACGGTTTTGGGCATCAGCGATACGACGAAGTCTACGCCTTTCATGCTTGGAGATTAACCTCTTCTTATTAGGACTGCTGGGCTTCCTGCGTGTAATCTATAGAAGGAAGAAAACATGTATGTAAATATAAAAACAAAAATGTAGATTGTTATAGAACAGCTATAGAGATATATAGGGAAATCATGTATTGAAATGCACATACCATTCCTTGATTTCCTTCGGCACTGGTTCGGTTTGTAGAAATACATCCTCCAACAAGCTGTGCGGCACCTGCTTCTTCAGCGACACTGGTTGATGCTTCGGATTTGGCTCGTTCAGCGTTATTCCGTTGAAGATTACGCCGCTCGAGTTTCGATATTAGTCTTCTCTTAACAGGACTATTTGCATTCCGATCACCTCCGGCTTTATTGACACATTGAGCATTATCACACTGTAATGAAACAGTATTATAAGTATATATATATATATATATATATATATATATATATATATATATATATATATATATATATATATATATATATATATATATATATATATATATATATATATAAGAATATCTATTGTAATAACGTCTATGAATATAATAACGCTTAAGAAACTTACTCTAGGTCGAATCCTATTATCAGTAGCTTGAGGATTAAGAAATAAGTTCATCTGTCTCTCAGCTTCAAGTAGCGCTCGCACATATTCCTCATCATTATCCGTAGATATATCAAGATCAATTTCATTAGTGTTCGCTGGTACAGGAAGGGGTATTTCGTTCTCGGTCGGTTCGACCACCTTACGCTGTAAAATAAATATATATATATATATATATATATATATTATATTATATAATTATATTATATATATATATAATATATATTTTTTAATTTAAATTTTTATATATATATATATATATAATATATATATATATATATATATATTATATATATATATATATTTTACTATATATATATAATAATAATAATAATAATAATAAATAATTAATAATAATAATATATAAGAATAATAATAATTTAACGTTACTTACCCTTTTGCACGGTTTGCGCCCCGATATTCTGTCTTCGTTCATCATCAGCCTCGACTGCCTTTTCATAGGTTCGCACAGCTTCTACTAATTCCACCTCATCGACTACTTCCACGAGTACGGACTCTGACACAGTTTCTCCATCTCCACTGAAAGTACGTTTTAATCCTCGTTTTTGATTAGTTCCAGACATATTTCCGTTTTCTTCTTCAACAATTCTTTCCAAAGAGTGTAAAACACTGAAAAGAAAATGAAATATATATATATATATTATATATCGAATTAAATAAATTATTATATATATTATTATATTTATAAAAACAATTTATTACATTTAACCATATGTAATTCACCAAGCCAACAACCGTCAGTTCTGGAAACACTCTGAATCTAAATATAACATTGATGTACTGCATTTATAACCCAGAATTTTTCCTTGATTGACATGTATGATAGTTCCTTAATAGCGTAACCCATTGTGTACAGGAATGCGTGTAAAGGGAACTAGTACTCTTAAAGTTTAACATATGGTATTTCAAACGAGGACATTGTCTTAAATCTAATAATATTTTATTATTATATATATATATATATATTATATATATATATATATTATATATATAATATATATTATTATATAATATATATATAAGATATATAATATATTATATATATAAAATATTATATATATATATATATATATATATTATAATATATATATATATATATATATATTATAATATTATTATTATTAAGTAAATATTATACGCTATAGTTTTCTTTTAAAATAAATGGAATACGATGAGGAATCATACACTGAAACGCAATTATAAAAATATTCTTTTATTGAGTAAAATTACATCATTTTTAGAATTTCCTGAACAATAATAAAATCGTTGAGTATTGGGTTTTTAGCTGAGAATACATTAACGAGATCTTCAAGAGTGCGATTTTTAAGTAATCCTTGTAAAAAGTAAACGGAATAGAGTCCACATAGCTGTGACGAGTATGATTGTATCGGAAACGTTAAGGTTTTCATATAGCTTGAATTATTGTTTCTTAGGAATTGCTTTATATAAGGTGCTGAATATATATTCGATTGATGCAGGGAATCACCTAGAATCATACAGTTTTCATCAAGTTTGTATAGTACAGCCCAATGACCCTGAGCAGTTTCCCATCTAGGTGAAGTGTTAAATATCAACCCTTCGTTTACTCTTATTTTTATATCTTCTATTTCATTACTAGCATACGTATGCTTGAAGCCCTTTACTGACGCCAGTAATACGCCAAGTTCGGACTCGTTCATGTTTATCCGGTTAGAAGCACGTTTCTAACTCTGTCTAGTTCAATGAGACTTTGGTATTCCATATAGATCAATACTGAAACAGGAACCTGTAAGCTCGAAGCAAAATTTAAATTCAGCCCTAATGATCCACTCGTTACAGCGCTTAAATGAGTAGAGGCAGACGAAGAAAGGTCGGCTGTTAGTTCATAAGCATATAAATTAGAATTGTCAACGTAATCTTGTAGTGTAATTCCCGTTCCTGAATCACTACACTGCACAGTTTGAGCTATCAGATCGTAGAAAGGCCGAGAGCACAACGACTCATAGGGAATGGTGCTATAAGACGTTTCGTAATCCCTACCGTGTGAATGCCCATCGATTTGAAGACTGATCCGTTTTAAATTGAAATGTTGGAATTTAAAGGTTGGCTTTTTATACTTGCCTGTTACAGCTGTATGCTCAAGCATACCTACTACAACTTTCAGCGGAAGAGTAGCGTTAACAGTTGGGGATGTTAATATTTGATAAACCAGGTGTAAAGTTAAAAATCTTTGTCTCCACCCGTATCAAGGGGTACTTTGCGGTTGAGGAAAGAAGTGATTTTTCAATTTCAAGATGTCTGTTAGCTGTGAGTTTCACTTTACGTACATAAATATAGGTCTCCAACAATTTGAAAATTGGGGATGGTGGAGTACTCGTAGCACCGCTTTTAGTGCTTACTTTCAATGCAAACTGTGGTGCAGCCCTAGTTAATTTCAACTTAAGTTCCACACCTGGGAGTAGAAGTCGCTCCTGATTAAGTAGATCCCCCATTAGTCGACCGTAAAATTCGTATGTGTTACTTGGAGATTTCGCAGCCCTGTCAATATGCTTATCTACATCTTTAAAGCTGTAGAACCCACAGGATTGCAGGTGGGATTGTTTCGCATCTTCACTAAAGTTTAAAAGATTGTTGATGTAACATTTGTAGGGGTATAAGGCCGTAGTGAATTTAAAACAGTGTTTCATTAAGGAATATTCCAAACTGGGTCTGAAGCTGTATACAAAATTTACTCTCAGTGTAAACGACATCGATCATCGGATATAGGTAAACGCTTCCATCTTCCTGATAAACAGTTTCACTTTCATAGTATAAATTGGGATGTCCGCTGGATCAATGTAAATTAGTCCCCGTATCAGTTACTATAAACTCTAAAAGGTGTCATCGCTATTTGTAATCGAGTGAGTGGGATTTGATTATGTACGTATTATTTTGCTATTTAAGCAACTAACTTGGGTGGGCCGGAACATTAAAAGATTTTTTTTAATTCATTGACAACAGCCATGAGACGCCACTGTTTAAGAAATGCATCCTGCGGGTCAAAGCTTTCCTAAGAATGAATTAATAATAATCACACCTCTTATATCTCCTCCCTGAGCTAAGGCTATATATTTTTGATGAAGCCCTCAGTTCCATTCTGTACCACCTTTAGGGCGAGTAAGAAGTGTATTATCGAACCTTATGCAAAGGAACCTTGCTATTTTCACTGTGTTCCTCATGCCCAGAGTTAGCCGTTTCACCTCATACACGACAATTACAGTGGGAGGAAATTCTTCCATCTCTATGGAAGTTTCAATTGCGTTATAAGAAGACCTGAAGGTAGGTGAATTTACACGTGTTACTAGCTCCCGTGCAAACAAGTAACCAAAAGGGTATTATGAATACAGAAAAACTTAATGTATGTTTTTACAGGCCGAAACATCATTTCGCAGTGTAGTTAACCATCGGGCAGTTTAATAGGCCAAAAAGTAGTTATTCAGCAGGAGTGTAACGAGTGAACCTAAACAACTCACTATCGAGTTTTCAAAGAAACAAAACATAATCAGAATGGAGGTAAGAGTATGGAGAGCGTATAACTCGTGTACATTTAAACGCACCCGTTACGGTTTCTTTATTACAGGAATACAACAGTTGAAGTATATGACCGAAGATTCGCAAGAGGGTGTTATTACAGAGTGTAAGGTCAGAAATGTTGAGTAATCACGTAAATACGGCGCATTATATGCTGTATGAGGAATACTACACATTTAAGAAAATGCTTGCGGGTAACTCTGAAGATATTATTGAATACTTCTTGAGATCCCTAGATATGTATAAATTTATTTCAATGTTTAAAAAACAATGGTGTGATTCTATTTACACTGATGGACCAGAACATAAACATACTATGATTTCTATACGTGAGCTTTTCACATATATATTAGGAGATGGTGCGCATGTACTAAGAGTATACCTAATGGAAAACGATCTGAGCGAGTGGCATATTTGTAAAGCCCTCGAAAGAGTAAGTTTGAAATAAGCGTAGAACGATCCTTTAGGGAAACGTATAAATATATTTAAAAGGAAATCTATGCATACTACATCCTTACTGAACTAACAGATGTCAATCATGGAGGACGTGCATAAATTCATGTTCCGTACACCTGCGACGTGTCTTATAGCCGGTCCAACTGGTTGCGGAAAAACATTTGCGATACTAAAATTATTAAGTGAATTAGAGATATTTGAAGAGCCACCTGTGAAAATAATATGGTGTTATAACGTATTTCAGGCGAAGTTTAACGAGTATAAAAACCTTATTCATTTCCATGAAGGCGTCTATGACGTAAAATCGTTAGAGAACATAAAAGGACATAAGGTAATAATACTGGACGACCTCATGCACAAGGTGAATATTGAGGTAGCCGAAACATTTACAGTTTATTCTCATCATCTACATATCTCGGTGTTCTTCATAACCCAGAACATTTTTCACCAAAGCAAGCATATGCGTAGTATCTCATTGAATACACAGTATTTGATTCTTTTCGGACAGAGACGCGACATGAGTCAGATCAACGTGCTAGCCAGTCAAATGTTTCCCCTTCAAAGGAAAAGAGTTCTTAAAAGTATATAAAGAGGGTTTACTTCGGAACCCAGCGGTTATTGATGTTGGAACTTACCCTAAAACACGGTAAGAGTTTTACTTTCCGTGCAACATTCTAACTTCTCGATTATATTTTCGAAACTGTGTATATTCCTGAGTAATGTTGATAAAGAAATATTTGCCGTTGATGAAAAATTATAGAAACTTAGTATTAAAGGAAAAGTAGAAATTACTAAAAAACAATCTATACCTTTGTAAACGTACTGTGAGACTGTTTTAAATATGGTAATATATTCGGGTCGAACCATTGAAAAACTGATCAGAGAGAAAAGTACGTCGTCCAGCACATCATTCGTAAAACTTGTCCGTAAAGTTAAGACGAAGAATTTAAAGAATAAAAAAAACTGTTTACAGCAAGGTTGGAGGGAGTTTCCTTCCATTACTCTTGCTCAAGTAGTTGGTCCTTTGCCTATCTAAACTGTTAAACAGGGAAGCACGCGTTAAGAATGGAAGAAGGCTGCTTTATTAATTCATTCGATCTTCCAATATACAAATACAGGATAATTCTCTGGCTATTCCTCAGCCTATTCCCGAAACATTACTCGATCCACGAGTTGAACAGATACGTAATATTGAAAAGGAATTAGCAGATATATTAACTTCAAAAGTTAATGTAGACGAGAAAAGGATGAAATATCAGGAAATATTACAAAAATTATTAGAAGTCAAAGACAAGTATACAGGAATGCATCCTATTTCAAATGCAGTTTCACAAAGGGACTATGAAAGAAAGGATTTTAAAAAGGTTTTAGAAAACAGCTTGCCACCTACATTGAAGAATAAAGGAAACGCATTATATGATACTTTAAAAGATCAGTTAAATTGGAACGAATTGGGACAGATTGTAGTTAATGATCAACCCCTTCAAGGATTCAAATATAGTAGACTTGGTCTCAGACTTAGCTCGGGATTGGAAAAAGAAGCCTATACCAGGATGGGATGTCATTAAACGCGAGTTACAGGGGATTAATTTTCCTCGTAGCTTAATTCATAATAAGCAGAGGCTACAGGATTGGGATAATCAATCATCGGTTTCCGAACCTGTAGTTCCTAATGAACGACCTTACAATGGAATATTACATCGTAAGAGCAAAACAATAAGTAGTCCCCAAGTAATAAGAAAAAAGGGAAATGAATTAGCGCGAAACTGGTTAAGGATGTAATATACATTACGGGTTTTGAATACAACGATACAATTGATTCACTCTCACCATAAAATATGCAGAAACAGAATCGTACAATGGTATACAAGAATACACAAGAACATTCTTGTATATACAAGAACGATGTTAACTCAATTAGGCCTAAAAGTGTAACTCCGCCTCTTATGTTTCACCATCGTAACTCTTAAGCCTAATCATATGATTGGCTGAGGTAACGTAAGCCAGCAATCGGGGGCGGAGCTAGATAAGCTCCGCCCACCTCTTATTCATGTATATAAACCCACGCGTACTCTGGCAAACCATATATTTGTATTCCTTCCTTCCAGTGGTTAGTAGTTGTGTTACGACCAAAATGACGTGCCTAGTTAGAAATATTACGATCAGTGAGTTAGCATCATGGTCTGTGATCCATCAGCATTGCGCTGTCATCCTACGTTTTAGAAGAAGGCCTTCTGGGGATCGCTACATTACATGCTTAGCTCCCTTACCTGGCTATAATAACTTTATTCATCTCTGTAGAAAGTCTCAGCGTTATCATGGAAGCTGTTTCGGACTGGGTAGCTAAAGACTACATAAACCTCAGTTTGTTAAATGAATGGGGGATGACTATATCACAAGGGAGCCATGAAGATCACAAGCGTTTAACCTTGGTTTTCTCCTTACATGAAAACGTTCCGAGGATACATATAGGTTGTTGGCTTCGACGTAACGCGACATCTGTTTTCTCATCAAGTGCACATGCCGTAACAATAAGTGGTAAAGAATCCATCGAGCTGTTCCTAAAGATGAACGAAGAATTCCTACATAGATTAGAAGATACGAATACACTTTGGAAGACCTCATACACACAGCGTATCGATTGGTTTACGGTATCTATAGTGATAGTTTTATGTTTAACTCTAACAACGTTGCTAAGATGATAGAGGTCGTTGACCTTAATCGTTTTACTTCAGTTTGGAATGAGGAAATGAGTGGCGAACGATATAAAAATCATACTCTGAAGATTTCAGCAGCCGAAATGTATATGTTCATTACGGGAGAGGGAAGGGTAGGATTAGAATCCTACGTTGAAACGACGCAAGCAATTCGCGATGCATTAAAGTAATATATATTATTACTGTAAATATTACTACCTCTGTGTAAATATTATCGTAGCATTGTAAATAAAATGTTTTTATATTTTTACATTTCCTTATCCTTTTTATTTTTGGGATTGTGCATATATATATATATATATATATTTTTATTATTTATTTTTATTTTATTTATTTTATTTTTATTTAATTTAATTTTATTTATTTTATATATAAAATATATATATATATTAGTAGATAAAATTAGGCTTATGCTATTTTATTAACATTTTTATTTATTTAGGTTATTTTTATTTTACTTTATTATTTTATTTTTATTTATTTTCATTTTTATTTTATTTATTATTTTATTTTTATTATTTTATATTATTTTATTATCTTACATTATTCTTTTTATTTTATTTTTATTATTTTATATTATTCTTTTTATTTTATTATCTTATTATTTTATTTTTATTATTTATTTTTATTATTTTTATTTTTTTTATATATATTTTTATATATTATATTATATATTTATATATATATATATATATATATATATATATATATATATATATATATATTATATATATATTATATATATTAATATATTTTATATATATATATATGCGTTTACATATTGATCAGTAGCTAGCATGGGGGCGAAGGAGATAGTTGATAAACATTACTTCAACCTGAGGGAACCAAATAGTTTTGGGGGTTTCACTAGATTCGCATTAAGATATCCTGATATTGAGAAAAAAGAGCTAAAAAAATATCTAGAGGGGGAAGAGGCATTTACTCTACATAAGCCTGTAAGAAAAAAATTTCCTACACGGAAAACCATAGCCCAGCAGGTCGATAGTGTGTGGCAATTAGATTTAACGGAAATGATTAAATATAGTTCTTATAATGATGGGTTTCAATACGTGCTTTTTACTATTGATGTATACTCTAGATACCTATGGTTGAAACCCTTAAAAGATAAAAGATCAGCTACAGTTGCCAATGCCGTACTTGAAATTATAAAGTACGAGCGGAGAACCCCTAAATCATTTTGGACAGATTATTCAGGAATGGAATTCAAGGGGCGAGAGTTTCAGGAGTTGCTCTGGGAGTATGGTATAAGCTATTACAATACATTTTCCGTAAACAAAGCGGCTATAGTTGAAAGAGTCCAGCGAACTGTTAAAGAACGCATGCATAGGTATTTTACTAAGATGAACACCTTTAAATATATTGATATACTGGACGATCTGGCTTATTCCTATAACAGGTCTTACCATAGAACTATAAAGTCAACTCCTTTAGAAATGTCAAAAACGAGAGGTTATACATCGTATAGGGATGAAAAAGAAAACAAAATAAAAGATAATTCAGGAATAAAGGTGAACGATTATGTAAGAGTATCTCGAACAGCAGAAAGATTCAGAAAGGGCTATGAAGCCGGTTGGACTGCGGAAGTTTTTAAAGTTCACAATGTCCGTCCACTAAGCCGTGACAGTTTAAAGCTATATTATCTGGAGGATTTAGATGGTGAAAAAATAAAAGGAGGGTTCTATAAACAAGAAATACAAAAAGTGAGGTTCAATCCTGTAACTCATGAATATAAAATTGAAAAAATATTAGGTACAAAAGGTAAAGGAAAAAATAAACAGGTACTGGTGAAATGGAGGGGGTATCCTGCTAAGTTTAATACTTATATAAAAGCAAGTGAAGTTAAGAATCATTAATCAGTTGATATTATAATCATGGAGAGTATAGATCACTTTTATTTAACTCTACCATCTTCAGCGTCTCTGGATTTACATCCTGATAATAAACTCGCTGATTTTACTACTGAGTTAGTTAACCATGTTTACCTCGAACGATCAGTTTATGAGGTAGGGTTATGTGAAATGATATTAAATACAGACATAGAAAATTTACCATCCAATCTATTCTGGATGACAGTGTATATTCTGGATGACAGTGTACCGAAGTGTAGAATGTGTTGAAACTATATTACAAGCGGAAGGTACACGTTTTCTGAAAAGGACTACAACTGCCAAAAAGGTGAATACGTCCACATTTGCTACAAAAGAATACTTCATTGAAGAATTTGCTCTGCGAAAAGCATATTTTAATTCAGTACCTG
>JABUQX010051636.1:12500-25000 GCA_015478945.1 Trachelipus rathkii | reverse complement strand
GTCCCTTTGTGAAACTGCATTTGAAATAGGATGCATTCCTGTATACTTGTCTTTGACTTCTAATAATTTTTGTAATATTTCCTGATATTTCATCCTTTTCTCGTTTATATTAACTTTTGAAGATAATATCTGCTAATTCCTTTTCAATATTACGTATCTGTTCAACTCGTGGATCGAGTAATGTTTCGGGAATAGGCTGAGGAATAGCCAGAGAATTATCCTGTAACTTTGTATATTGGTCGAATGGAATTACTACAGCCTTCTTCATTCTTACGCGTGATTCCCTGTTAACAGTTTAGATAGCAAAGGACCAACTACTGAGAAGAGTAATGGAAGGAAAACTCCTCCACCTTGCTGTAACAGTTTCTTTTTATTCTTTAAATTCTTCTTCGTCTTAACTTTACGGACAAGTTTACGAATGATGTTGCTGTGACGACGTAACTTTCTCTTCTGATCAGTTTTCAATGGTATGACCCGTTTTACCATATTTAAACAGATCTCACAGATACAGTTTACAAAGGTTGTGTTTTTTAGTAATTTCTCTTTTTCCTTTTTACTAAGTTTCTTATAATTTTTCATCAACGGCAAATATTTCTTTATCAACATTACTCAGGAATATAAACAGTTTCGATTTCGGAAGGTAGAATGTTTGCACGGAGTAACACTCTGTACGTGTTTTTAGGGTGAAGTTCACACATCAAATAACCGTGGGGTTTCGAAGTAACCTCTTTATATACTTTTAAGAACTCTTTCCTTTGAAGGGGAAACATTTGACTGGCTAGCACGTTGATCTGACTCATGTCGCGTCTCTGTCCGAAAAGAATCAAATACTGTGTATTCAATGAGATACTACGCATATGCTTGCTTTGGTGAAAAATGTTCTGGGTTATGAAGAACACCGAGATATTTAGATGATGAGAATAAACTGTAAATGTTTCGGCTACCTCAATATTCACCTTGTGCATGAGGTCGTCCAGTATTATTACCTTATGTCCTTTTATGTTCTCTAACGATTTTACGTCATAGACGCCTTCATGGAAATGAATAAGGTTTTTATACTCGTTAAACTTCGCCTGAAATACGTTATAACACCATATTATTTTCACAGGTGGCTCTTCAAATATCTCTAATTCACTTAATAATTTTAGTATCGCAAATGTTTTTCCGCAACCAGTTGGACCGGCTATAAGACACGTAGCAGGTGTACGGAACATGAATTTATGCACGTCCTCCATGATTGACATCTGTTAGTTCAGTAAGGATGTAGTATGCATAGATTTCCTTTTAAATATATTTATACGTTTCCCTAAAGGATCGTTCTACGCTTATTTCAAACTTACTCTTTCGAAGGCTTTACAAATATGCCACTCGCTCAGATCGTTTTCCATTAGGTATACTCTTAGTACATGCGCACCATCTCCTAATATATATGTGAAAAGCTCACGTATAGAAATCATAGTATGTTTATGTTCTGGTCCATCAGTGTAAATAGAATCACACCATTGTTTTTTAAACATTGAAATAAATTTATACATATCTAGGGATCTCAAGAAGTATTCAATAATATCTTCAGAGTTACCCGCAAGCATTTTCTTAAATGTGTAGTATTCCTCATACAGCATATAATGCGCCGTATTTACGTGATTACTCAACATTTCTGACCTTACACTCTGTAATAACACCCTCTTGCGAATCTCGGTCATATACTTCAACTGTTGTATTCCTGTAATAAAGAAACCGTAACGGGTGGGTTTAAATGTACACGAGTTATACGCTCTCCATACTCGTACCTCCATTCTGGTTATGTTATGTTTCTTTGAAAACTCGATAGTGAGTTGTTTAGGTTTCCTCGTTACACTCTGGCTGATAACTACTTTTGTGCCTATTAAACTGCCCGATGGATTACTACACTGCGAAATGAATGTTTCGGCCTGTAAACATACATTAAGTAGTTCTTCTGTATTCATAAATACCCTTTGGTTACTATAGTTTGCACGGGAGCTAGTACACGTGTAAAATTCACTACCTTCGGGTCTTCTTTTATAAACAATTGAAACTTCATAGGATGGAAGAATTTCCTCCCACTGTACAATGTCGTGTATAGAGGTGAAACGGCTAACTCTGGGCATGATGAACACAGTAAAATAGCAAGGTTCTTTGCATGAAGGTTCGATAACACTTCTTACTCGCCTAAAGGTTACAATGGAACTGAGGGCTCATCAGAATATATATAACCTTATCTAGGTAAAGTATATAAGAGGTGTGATATTATATTCTATTCATTCTTAGGAAAGCTTTTGACCCGCCAGGATGCATTTCTTAACCAGTGCGTCTCATGGCTGTTGTAAATCAGAATTAAATCTTTTTAATGTTCCGCCCACCCAAGTTAGTCTGCTTAATAGCAATTACGTATCTATCAATCCCACTCACTCGATTACCAATAGCGATGCACCTTTAGAGTTTGTAGTTACTGGTTCGGGTGACTTTTACATCGACCCCAGCGACATCCATTTATACTTGAAAGTGAAACTTTTATCAGAAGACGGAAGCGATTTACCTATATCCGATGATCATGTCGTTTACACTGAGAGTAACTTTCTGTATACAGCTTTCAGCCAGTTGGAAATATTCCTTAATGAAACACCTGTTAATTCAGCTACGGCCTTATACCCCTACAAATGTTACATCAACAATCTTTTAAACTTTAGTGAAGATGCGAAACAATCCCACCTGCAATCCTGTGGGTTCTACAGCTTTAAAGATGTAGATAAGCATATTGACAGGGCAGCGAAATCTCCAAGTAACACACACGAATTTTACGGTCGACTAATGGGGGACCTACTTAATCAGGAGCGACTTCTACTCCCAGGTGTGGAACTTAAGTTGAAATTGACTAGGGCTGCACCACAGTTTGCATTGAAAGTAAGCACTAAAAGCGGTGCTACGAGTACTCCACCATCCCCAATTTTCAAATTGTTGGAGACCTATATTTATGTACGTAAAGTGAAACTCACAGCTAACAGACATCTTGAAATTGAAAAATCACTTCTTTCCTCAACCGCAAAGTACCCACTGATACGAGTGGAGACAAAGATTTTTAACTTTACACCTGGTTTATCAAATATTAATATCCCCAACATTGTTAACGCTACTCTTCCGCTGAAAGTTGTAGTAGGTATGCTTGAGCATACAGCTGTAACAGGCAAGTATAAAAAGCCAACCTTTAAATTCCAACATTTCAATTTAAAACGGATCAGTCTTCAAATCGATGGGCATTCACACGGTAGGGATTACGAAACGTCTTATAGCACCATTCCCTATGAGTCGTTGTGCTCTCGGCCTTTCTACGATCTGATAGCTCAAACTGTGCAGTGTAGTGATTCAGGAACGGGAATTACACTACAAGATTACGTTGACAATTCTAATTTATATGCTTATGAACTAACAGCCGACCTTTCTTCGTCTGCCTCTACTCATTTAAGTGCTGTAACGAGTGGATCATTAGGGCTGAATTTAAATTTTGCTTCGAGCTTACAGGTTCCTGTTTCAGTATTGATCTATATGGAATACCAAAGTCTCATTGAACTAGACAGAGTTAGAAACGTGCTTCTAACCGGGTAAACATGAACGAGACCGAACTTAGCGTATTACTGGCGTCAGTAAAGGGCTTCAAGCATACGTATGCCAGTAATGAATTAGAAGATATAAAAATAAGAGTAAACGAAGGGTTGATATTTAACACTTCACCTAGATGGGAAACTGCTCAGGGTCATTGGGCTGTACTATACAAACTTGATGAAAACTGTATGATTCTAGTTGATTCCCTGCATCAATCGAATATATATTCAGCCCCTTATATAAAGCAATTCCTAAGAAACAATAATTCAAGCTATATGAAAACCTTAACGTTCCCGGTACAATCATACTCGTCACAGCTGTGTGGACTCTATTCCGTTTACTTTTTACAAGGATTACTTAAAAATCGCACTCTTGAAGATCTCGTTAATGTATTCTCAGCTAAAAACCCAATACTCAACGATTTTATTATTGTTCAGGAAATTCTAAAAATGATGTAATTTTACTCAATAAAGAATATTTTTATAATTGCGTTTCAGTGTATGATTCCTCATCGTATTCCATTTATTTTATAAAAGAAAAACTATAGCGATAATAATAATTACGGAATATATATATATTATATATATATATATATATTAAATATATATATATACTATATATATATTATATATATCTATATATATATATATATATATATATAAATATATATATAATATATGATAAATAATATATATATATATATATAATATATAGTATAATATATATATATATATATATATATATATATATTTTAGATTTAAGACATGTTCCTCGTTGAAATACATATGTTAAACTTTAAAGATACTAGTTAACCTTTACACGCATTCTGATACCATGGGTTACCTGATTAGGCTTAAAATACAAGCCCCAGGGAAAAATTCTTGCGTTATAAAACCCTTTGACGTCAACGTTATATTTGTCAGAGTGTTTTTCAAGGACTGTCGCGTGTTTGGCTGTGAATTACATATTTCTAATGTGAATAATATTGTTTTGTATAATATATATATATAATAATTTATTTAATTAAGCGTAATATATATATATATATAATATTCATTACCGTCACTCGTGTTGACACTCTTTGGAAAGAATTGTTGAAGAAGAAAACGGAAATATGTCTGGAACTAATCAAAAACGAGGATTAAAACGTACTTTCAGTGGAGATGGAGAAACTGTGTCAGAGTCCGTACTCGTGGAAGTAGTCGATGAGGTGGAATTAGTAGAAGCTGTGCGAACCTATGAAAAGGCAGTCGAGGCTGGATGATGATCAAAAGCCTGAGTACAGCCAAACCTGCAAGGGTAAGTAACGTAAATTATTATATTATTATTATTATTATTATTATTATTATTATTATTATTATTATATTATTATATAATATAATATATAATATATATATATTAATATAATATATAAATATAATATATATATATATATATATATATATATTTTTTATATATATATATATAATATATATATATATATATATATATATATTATATATATATAGAAATTTATTTTACAGCGTTAAGGTGGTTGAACCGGCCGAGAACGAAATACCCCTTCCTGTACCAGCGAACACTAATGAAATTGATCTTGATATATCTACGGATAATGATGAGGAATATGTGCGAGCGCTACTTGAAGCTGAGAGACAGATGAACTTATTTCTTAATCCTCAAGCTACTGATAATAGGATTCGACCTAGAGTAAGTTTCTTAAGCGTTATTATATTCATAGACGTTATTACAATAGATATTCTTTATATATATATATATATATATAAATATATATATATATATATATATTATATATATATATATATATATATATATATATATATATATATATATATACTGTTTCATTACAGTGTGATAATGCTCAATGTGTCAATAAAGCCGGAGGTGATCGGAATGCAAATAGTCCTGTTAAGAGAAGACTAATATCGAAACTCGAGCGGCGTAATCTTCAACGGAATAACGCTGAACGAGCCAAATCCGAAGCATCAACCAGTGTCGCTGAAGAAGCAGGTGCCGCACAGCTTGTTGGAGGATGTATTTCTACAAACCGAACCAGTGCCGAAGGAAATCAAGGAATGGTATGTGCATTTCAATACATGATTTCCCTATATATCTCTATAGCTGTTCTATAACAATCTACATTTTTGTTTTTATATTTACATACATGTTTTCTTCCTTCTATAGATTACACGCAGGAAGCCCAACAGTCCTAATAAGAAGAGGTTAATCTCCAAGCATGAAAGGCGTAGACTTCGTCGTATCGCTGATGCCCAAAACCGTAACGGTTCAACAGGTCGTGGTGCAGTAGCTGATAAATCCAATTCAGATCGTACAGACAGCGAATCCCCAAGTCATTCTACACCTCTCACCGCTGGGTCGAAAAAACAAGGAAAGGTAAGCATATTTCAAATTCTGGAATCCGTATATATTACCCCTATAACAATCTACATTTAGCTTACACGTTCTTTTTCGCCTTTCAACAGAAATCATCTGGAGTACCTGCCCGTAATCAGCATGCCTTAAATACTGGTGAATCCGCTGAATCTCCAAATACACGTGAAGATGCCCCCACCCCCTTATCTGAAGCGAATATCCCAACTTCGGAATCGTCGGTAAGTTACAATCTAATTATTCTATATATTACTGAAAAATATTACTGAAAAATATTGTTACATATTAGTATGTTACACAATTGTTTATGAATTTTCATTCTTTTTCCAGAAAAAACAGAAACAGAAAGGGCATCCTGGCCGGATTGTAGATGATGGGGCTGTTGCGGGTCCTTCACGTGTCGAGGTGTTTCATGACGATGAGGAGGAGGAGGTTGATGAACCACCTGCACCTTTCTCTACAGAGTTGTTAAAGGTAACACGTGAAGGATCCACGCGTAATTCAGGGATTATCGACCACCACCGCTACAGAGTGCGTATCGACACCAGACGGGTCTTTAACGGCACTCGAGACATTAACGATGTGTTAGTAGCTGTCATACACAGTGTGATAGAACAAGTAAGAAGCGTAGTGACATATCGGGAGTATACCCTCAGGGCAGGTTTCCTTTTCACGGATAGGAATGGAGGCCAATTCCACATCCGTATTCCTCATGAAGAGATATCTCGACCAAATCTCGCGCAGTATCTGTCGGATCGTTTTCTAGAACTCTTTCAGTCTGGTGACCAAGCCATGTTGGACGATTTTGTTGTAGATGTCCAGATATGTCATAACCCAGAGGGTAATGGACCAATTGACCCTTCGTCTGTGAACTTTAAACATAAAGATGTTAATAAAGTACAATTAGGTATAAACAGCGATGATAGGAGTATAAGAACAAGTGTAGGATGTGGGTTCAGGGCTATAGCTGCATGCTATAAGCTCCATACTCATGTACCTAAAAAACCAGGGCAGTCTGCACCTAAAATAAAAGGTTTTACACCTAATAGTCTACATGAAATAGGTGAAGAGATCGCAACTCGTTGCGGACTGACTTATGAAGATCCCCTAAAGGCTGAGGATTTTGCAGTAATAGAGGAAAAATTAGGCTGTAGGATATTTGTTTTCTCTAAAGATAAACATGATAAACTCAAGATAGTGTTTAAACCGCACGAACAGAATAGGGACCTACCTCTCTTTGTAATAGGATATGATTCCGAAGAAACCCATTATTATTATCCTTTTCCAGGAGATTCCATCAAGATAGCTTTAGGCAGTGTAGTTCCTAAGAATATCAAGGGACCAGTTTTTTGTCATCAGTGCTACTCCTTCACCGACCATTTAATTAATCATTTACAAAACGAATGCACTGAATACAGATGTGGGCAGTGCTTAACTTATAAATGTAAAGCTTCACCGGGCGATACATCAACACTTTTACATTGTGATAAATGCAATCGGGATTTCTATAATGCGGAATGTCTTAAATTGCATAAAGACCTCACCTGCAAGTACCTTAACGTGTGTACATTATGTGACAATGAGATAGTAGCTGATAAAGGGGGCGACCACCAACATGACTGCATGCATATTAAATGCGGAATGTGCGACGAGAAGTACGGCATAGAGGGCGATAATCATCAGTGTTTCATGAAGAAAATCAAGGTTCCAACAGATGATGCTTTTGCCAAACGTAAGCCAACCTTCACGTTTTATTACGATATCGAAACCTATAATCATAATAGTCGTGAAGAGGAAGGAGGCCGCACAAAAACGGATATGTTGCCTTATATTCTAGTGAGTATGTTAGTATGCAATAACTGCGGGGAGAAGGAAATAGACAATTCATCACCGTGTGAGACTTGCGGTACGGCACGAACTGAAATATTCAAATTGAATTTGGAAGCAACAGAAGAGTATGAGAAGTGCCCTGTCGATCTTTTTCTCAACTATATATTCAGATTTGCCGAAAAACACAAGAAGTCAAACATACTAGTTGCAGCTCATAATGGCGGTAAGTTCGACAATCAGTTTGTTTACAGCAAACTGCTTGCTAGGCCTACCGTCCATTCCATATCTTCCAACCCTGTGAAGCGTGGTACCAAAATAATAACTATGACAGCTAACCACAATATCCATTTTAAGGACACGTTAATGTTTATGCCCTGTGCCTTGAAAAAACTACCTAAGTGCATGGGCATTACAGGTGAACTTTCTAAAGGATTCTTTCCTTATCGTTTTCTTACCCTTGAGAATATAAATTACAAGGGAAAAATTCCGGATAAGGAAACCTTTGAGACACATCTCATGTCCGACAGTGAAAAGGCTGATTTTGAACGTTGGTATCAAACATTTAACAATAAGGACTACGATATCATGAAGGAATGTACAACGTACTGCGTTCAAGATGTTAATATTCTACGTCAATCCTTCGAGAAATTCAGGGGGATCTTCCTTAAGGATCATAAAGTTGACTGCCTACTTGATTGTTCTACCATTGCTGCATTATCATTCATGGTATATAAAATGCACTATATGCCTGAAAATACATTGGCCCATATAGGACGCACTGATGATTCAAACTATTCGTATGATGGTGTGAAATGGCTCACATTCATGGAAATGTATAAGGGTCATCGAGTCGAACATGCAAGGAATGGTGGTGAACGTAAATTTAAAATCAAAAATAGGTACCTAAAGCCTGACGGGTACGTTGAAATTCCAGCTGAAGACTACGTACCCTTTGACATTAATGAGTTCTTAGCTTCCCGTCAACTCAACGTTAATGAACAAACGATAGAACTGAATAAGAGACGCCCCCCTCCTCCATCTGGTACAGTCATGAAGAAGATTGTCTTACTCTTCCACGGCTGTGTATTTCATGGGCATCAAGCATGTAAGAAAGGCTTAGAAAGTCTCCATGGCAAATCAAGTCTTGATAGGTATAGTACAACCATGAGACAAGAAGCGGATTATAAGTCGCAAGGTTACGAAGTTATTAGAATATGGGAATGCGAATGGGCGAAAATGAAAAAAGAGTGTGAGGTCACTGTTGTAAACACCAACGACGAAACACGAACTGAGAAGTTAGGAAGATACGTCCAATCAATCGGTAATGAACTTGCAAATGCGAAACTAGAGGTAGGTGAAGCTTTGTACGGTGGGCGTACAGAGCCCTTCGTGTATTACTACCCCCCTACCGAAGGGGTTCAATTGAAGTATCTAGATTTCACCTCTCTGTATCCTTTTGTCCAGAAAACAAAACCCTTTCCAGCCGGTACGCCCACGAAACTTGTAGGTAGGGATCTTCCTACCATAGAAAAGTTCGTGCAAGAAATGAATTCCACTTATTTCGGCCTCTCGTATGTTTCGGTATTACCTCCTAAGAATCTGTACACTCCTGTCCTCCCTGCCCGCTATGACAACCGGTTAATATTTTCTCTTTGTAGAACATGCAGCGCGTGCGGCTATGAAGGAAAATGCAGGCACAACGAAAACCAACGTATGTTAAAAGGAGTATACTGTAGTCCAGAGCTAGAATTAGCTGTAGCGAAAGGGTATGAGATTAAAAAGATCCATGAAATATGGAAATTTACACCTTCAAATGACATATTCGGGAAATACGTTGAAACATTCTTGAAGTGGAAGACTGAGGCTTCAGGGTTGCCAGATGGAATAACCGATAAAGCTTGCGAAGAATTCCTTCAATACCTGCAAGATTTCAAGGACATTGAGGGCGTAACACTTGACCCAGACAATATTGAAAGTAATCCTGGAATGCGTTATATAGCCAAGCTGCTCCTTAATTCATTGTGGGGAAAACTAGCTCAACGTATTCCCAAGAATGAGGATATCGTATGCACGAGTTACGCCCAGGTCTGGGAATTAATGAAGAGAGCTGATCTTAAGGTTAGAAATATCATTGTGTCGGGGGATAAACATATAGTTGAAGTTACACATACCGGCTTCACTAATAAAACAGCAAAGGCCACAAATGTAGCTGTTGCTTCCTTTACCACAGCTTATGCGAGGGTCGAATTATATAAACTCCTCGATTCTCTAGGACAGCGTGTACTTTACTGTGATACCGACAGCTGTGTTTTCACAGCACGCAAAGGCGAATATATTCCTGATACGGGGAAATTCTTAGGAAACCTGACTGACGAGATAGGACCTGGAGAAATAGCTGATAGTTTCGTGTGCACGGGCCCTAAATCCTACGCCATTCGAATAAAGAAGAATGATTCGAGTTTTGCTTACATCTTGAAAGCAAAAGGCTTAACGTTGAATAAGGATACCGAACACATAATTAATTTCCAAGGGATGGCTAAGATTAACTTTGATAAGATGGTTAAGGATGTTGAGAAGACCAAGAATCGTGATTGGATGGTTTTAAACGACAATAATCACTTCTACAGCATGATTAAGGATACAGACGTAACAGCATTAGCTGTTACGCAAATGATGAGTGAAGAAGATGGCGAATCTTCACTTCACAAAGATATCCATAATCTAGATGACTCCGCTCAGCCATACGTAAATAATGAAAAACATTACCGAGAAGTGTGGGTTCCTGATATGAAAATGAGGGCCAATAAGATAGGAAATGTCACGCTAATAAATGGAATAAAAAGGTTCCGCCACACCTCAAATAAGAGGAATCTTGTTCTAGGTAGTGCCCGCACTGTTGCACAGGGGTATGATGGACCGTTAATTTCACTGATAAAATAAAATATAATTTCATTGTAATGCACAAATATAATATATGTATATATTGTTAAAATAAAATATTTATTTGTTTTATAATATATGTATATTTTACTAAAATAAAATATTTATTTGTATTACTCTTTCATTACCATTTTTATTTTTCTGTGTTGCCATTTTATTTATTTATTTTTATTTGGGTTGCCATTTATTAATTAAAAACGTAACATGACTGTAAAGTCATAGAATGTGTAGTGTATAACGGGCATAAAGCTAAAAAACTGTAGGTGTCCTCATAGCGCAGTGTATTAAGCGCATGTACTTCAGGTGTTATTGTATGATGAAGGTATGAAACCTTAACATACAGAGGTTCACGTCACCATTAGGGATGGGGAGTTCTCTGGTAATTAGCACCTGGAGAGATTCGGAAACCCGGGATACTCCGGTTGACATACGCTCACATCCACGTTCGGGCTATGAAGATACCTTTTATTTCGGGAGGGATGTGAACCAACGGTTCAGGTGGGCTGACGGGCTGGAAAACGCGGAAAATGAGCCTGCGGGCGCACCTGCGGGTGCCGAGGATTTGAACCAAAGGTTCACGCGGGCGGGAAACGCGGCGACGGAAACGCTGCGGCGGAAACGCGACGGTTAAACAAGGTTAAGACATCACAAAAGGGCTAAGCCCCTAAAGACACATCAAAAATTACGGTGGGGTATGTACAACGGTTGCTAACGCAACCGTTTGGCGCAACCCTTCTTCGAAGGGTTGCCAAAAATTAGGGTTGCCAGAAAATTACGGTTGCCAGAAAATTAGGGTTGCCAAAAAATTAGGGTTGCCAAAAAATACCGTGGGCCAAAAATGACCCATGGAAGATCAAAGGGGTGGTCGAAAAAAAGTTTAGGGGGGGGGAGGTTTTTAGGGGGGGGTTTTGGGTGGGTGGGTTTTTTTTTTGGGGGGTTTTTTGATTAGATGGGGTTTTTGATTGGGTGGGTTTTCCGATGGGTGGGTTTTTCGTTTTCCAATAGGCCCTTCCTACTACTTATATATATATATATATATATATATATATATATATATATATCATATATATATATATATATATATATATATATATATATATTTTTTCAAAAATCCTTCTTATTATATATATATATATATATATATATATATATATATATATATATATATATATATATATATATATATATATATATATATATATATATATATATATATATATATATATATACTATTTATATTTATATAATTATCCGCCTCCAGTTACGCTCAAACCAATTTTTTTTAAAAATCTACATAATCAAATAAAGTCTTGAAAGATCTTTTGTTGCCGCATGCGTGTTTTTTTGTTTTTTTTTATTTATTATATTTTTAACAATGTAGAGTGAAATAAATATATATAAAAATAAATTACATTATATATACGTTAAGTAAAAAGGTTATGTTACAGTTTAGTTAGTTTAGATAGATCTAAACTACATATAAGTTAAGTAAAGGTTATGAGTTTGTTAGTTTACATAGATTTGATTTTTTTTTTTTAATTTTTAGAGGTGTGAAGCTGATTTAATAATAGTTTCAATTTGACTTTGGGCATTTTCACTTCAATTTTATGAAATGTGTTGGAATTCATGCAATCGATATTTATATGGAGGTGGAGGCGAATAATCGACATGATCTATATATATATATATATATATATATATAT
>JABUQX010051636.1:0-5000 GCA_015478945.1 Trachelipus rathkii | reverse complement strand
GATAGAAATGATGCCTTTAACAAGGCAGCAGGATAACTAGATTTGGAGAGAGAGAGAGAGAGAGGTCAGGACCAAGTAAATGGTTGGAGCAGGGAATAGCTAAGGTGTATACCCTTCGTCATAATAGAAAAGCAGCACCTTTTGCAAAGGGATGTTAAGGAAATTAAGGATCTAATAAACTGTGTTTGCGAATGGCCAGTAGTTGTGGTTCTGAGGTATCTCTCTCAAAATCGGTCAGAGCTGACGGTATTATGGTTTGAAAGCGTAGATAACTTGAGCACATGATGTATTCCCTTCGAAGAGAGAGTAGCATCACATTGGATACAACTTCAAGGCTCACCCGGGGGCGATCGGAAGACACCAGTGAAGACGCCTCGTTTTTGATGGGATCTAACAGGTGTAGTAGAGTTGGGGAGGCCTGACCATATACTACACAGCCATATTCCAGCTTCGATCGGATTAGAGCGATACAAAGACGTAAAGGGGACTTGCTATCAGCACCCCAAGATTTTGAGGCGAGATGACGTAGTAGGTCAAGCATGCGATGACAAGTCGTTTTCAGGAGTTTAATATTCGGTGCGTATGTTAAGTGGTCATCTAGATTGAGTCCTAGAAAATTGACCTGTGAAGTTACAGAAATGGGCGAATCATATAAGGTTAGGTTTGCGGGAAGAAGGTGGCAGATTTTTCGATTCCCTTTTTTCTTAAAAAGTACTGCTGAGGTGAGAAATGGAAGCCATGGGAGTTACCCCATTGTGAAGTATTCTCAAAAGCTAATTGATGTTGCCGTTCGAGAAAAGGCAGCCTGGCACCGGCTATTTATAGCGCAAAGTCATAACATAGAGAGAAGAATTAGTGACTGTCATTCACGGACCAGAAAATATTTGTATCATTGACTATCGAAGAAGCATAATAGTAATACAGCCAGTTTGCTCTGCTCGCAGACGCTTTCATCCAGAGTAAAGTGGTGTTACAGAATAGAAGAGCACCGAACCTGGTTGGATCTATTTGACAGAAGGCTTTTAATGAACAGAGGGAGTTGTCCACGGAAGCCGAGCGAATGGAGTTTAAGGAGAACCCCAGTTCTCTACGCTGTGTCATAAGATTTTTCAAGGTCAAGAGAGACACCAAGAGCCATCCCACGTGTTGAGAAGGCTTCCCGGATGTCATGGTCCAGTTTTAACAAAGGATACGTGGTCGAACGATTTTTGCGGAAACAAAACTGGAAGTTTGAAAAAACCTGGCGACTCTCCAAAACAGGGAGAAGGTGGCCTGAAGCTATTTTCTCCATTAATTTACATGAATGACAGGTGAGCGAAATTGGTCTTTGGTTGTGTCCTCCAACTTCGGACCTTTCCCAGGTTTGGGGATAGAAAATACAAAAGCTGTAGTCCAAATAGATGGAAAAGAAGATTCGATCCATATTCTGTTATATAGATCCAGCAAAAATGTTGATGCAGAGGTATGGATATGATGAAGCATGATGTTCGAAATCATGTTTGGGCCAAGAGCAAAGTCTTTACTATTCGCCAGCGCAGTTTGATACTCTGCAAGTGTGAAAGACGGTTATAGGTATGATCTTCCCCTTTTGCTGCTGAAAAGTCTGGCAGTGCAGTGTTAGTTCTCATTTTTTGAAAGGCTTCAGGATAGCGAAAAGAGCTCGAGTGGCTGGCAAAACTATAACCTAATTAATGCATCTGCAACAGCAGCAAAAGCGGAGATCGTGTCGGTTATATTAGGCCCATAACGGATGACTGTGGGTGAGGAGTTGTTAAAGCAACGAGATATTTTCTATGTAACTTTCCACACTAAAAGAAAGGGAGTTTTGGAAGTTGTGGGAGTTGTGGGAGTTGTGGAGCTGATAGTCGAAATGTAAGTTTCAAAAAATTGTTTACGTGTTTGGCGATTAATACGCCAAGATCTCACCAAAGCTGCTTTAAAAATAATCATGTTTGGGGTGGTTCGGGTCCTTTTGTATTGTCTGTAGAGCTTCTTCTTCTCTCGGTTAGCTTGTGCGCACAATTGGAAACACCAAGAGGTTGCCGACCGCCTGCAAGCGAAAGTTTGCCGAATGAAAGCTTCCGCTGCCGAGATGACAACTTGCTGGAAGAAGTGAAAGGCATCATCGACAGTCGGAAACTGCTTATTGAAGGAAGAAAATAGGATAGCTTTGTTCTGATAAAAAGGAGCCTACTCCGCGGTCATAACGTCAGCTGGAGTTAGGTTTGAACATTGGGCTCTGGACAAGCTCATTTAAAGCTATTGGGTAATGATCACTGTTGTATAAATGATCAAAGCAGGACCAGGTAAAATGATCCATAAGGGAATGGGAGCAAAAGGAAATATCAATACAGGAAGAAGTGTGTGTATCTAAACGTTCATATGTAGGGAGTCCTGTGTTAAGGCATCCCAGGGAAAATGGGTTAGAAGATCTACAAGGATCTTGGATTTAGACGAACTGACAGAGTTCCCCCATAAGGGGGTGGCGGAAGTTGAAGTCTTCTAATATAACAGCCTGAGTAGGGAGCTGCTTAAAAAGATCGGCTAAGTCGACCTTAGTAAATTCACTACTCGGAGCCAAGTAGATCGAGCAGATAGTAAGGTCGGTGGACAAATGAGTTCGTGCTGCCACTGCATGAAGTTTAGTTTGAAGAGGGACTGGAGAATAAGGACAGATTTATGAATGAGTATTCCTACACCTCCCCTATCATTGTCACCTCTTTCTACAGATGTTAGTGGCGATTTATATTCCGACTGTTGAAAGAAGTCGCGATGATATAGTCGAAGTTCCTGCAAACATATGCTTTGATGTACATATGTTTATTAGTTGAACATATTCTTCAAAATTAGAGTGGTAACCACGACAATTCCATTGAAGGAAAGTGGCCATGCTGTGTTGTTATAAATATTATGATGATGGTCTTTTTGAGACAATTGTCTCTATGTGACTAGGGGTAGTGTTGGAAGTGGATTCAGATGGAGAGAAAAGCCTGAGATGTGGGTTTCGGCGAGGAGGAGCAACAAATCTTGGTGGTAAATAATAGTCATACAATAAAGATTTGGGTTGTACGACCTCTTTTGGAAAGGATTTTTCAGTGGTATTTGGTGAAGGGCTTCGCCATGAATGCGAGATAAATTGAGTTCAACCAAGTCCATATTATTGTGTAGATTTAGTTGGTCGTTGGAAGAGCAACCAAAATGCTCATGTTTAGGAACGAGAGCGGCATCATTATCTACCAAGCAAGCAGATTCAAAAATGTGTGAGGGATATGGAGTTGTTTCCATGGAAATGGGGAAGGAAGATGTCACCAGAAAGGTGTTATCTTTTTGAAAAGGTGTTGGGGTTGTGATATTGGGTTCCAATATAGGTTGACAAGGTCTGATACTGGAGATTTTACTAGTAATTCATCATGCGAGTGATTTTGGGAGATTTGACAATTTGATTTAAGAATGGAGACCTCTGGGTTCCCTTTCATGCCTTCAACAGATCCAGAACGCTTAGAGCGTTTGCGGCGTTTACATTGGACAGTTTTCCATTCGCCTCTCTCGGAAGCGCAGGAAGCATTAGAAAGAGAGTGGGTCATCACATCAAGCTATTTTGGGAGCTATTATCCATTTCATCCGCTAAGGCATAGAATCCTTTGGGGAGTTCTGAGATAGGAAATTTGGAAGAAGAGTTATAGGAAGATTCAGAAGAGCTGGAGTAATCTTGAAAACTATTGATTGGTGGGTTGTCCGATAGCTGTTATCGTTAGGGTACAGTCTATTGGAGTCATTGCTTTTGTCTCTGGAATAGACTTATGGCGAGGTCTCTTTTGAGTTGCATTTTTTACTAGGGTTAATGTGTTTTTGTTTAGAAATTCGGATGCTTTGTATTTTAATGAATAATCTTTAGCTTGGTGATTATTCTTTTCTTTGTGCTTATTAGGAACATCTTTTTCAGGAATTTGAGTAATAGTGGGAGGCGTATTAAGGGACAAAGAGACAGTCCTCTTGCGTGAGTTTGGAGAACCTATTGGGTAGGTATGGGACAGTGTGTCTTGGCAGGAAATGTTTTCCAAGTTTTGTGTTGGATGAACCAACTTAGTTTCATTGTTGGTTTGTTGAAAACTAGTACTCGGGATAGGGTTGTTGATGGCTTTTTTATACGGGAGATTGGATCAAGGGCTGCTTTTGTACTATTTGAGAAGTTGGTAGTGTGGGCAATACAGGCAGACAGGTTACAGTAACTGCCCGAGTTTCGCTGGGATTTGGGAGAGGAGTTCTACTGGGATGGGGTTGTGTCGGTGGATTAACACGCGGAGGCATGGGGGCAGCTGCAATTGTAGCGTAAGATTGCCTTTGTCTTGTAGGATATTTTTCATTGAGCTGGCGTATGGCATCTCTCCTGCTCAATTTATGTATGGTACATAACTCCAAAACCTCCTGTTCAAACAGGTAAGACGGGCATTTGAAGGAAGAAGCACTGTGGGGTCCTCCACAGTTTTTATAATGTGGTGTATTTTCACAGGGAGTGTGAAATAATTCTTTTGTTTCCCCATGACGCCAAGTCATCGCACGCCACTGATATATATATATATATATATATATATATATATATATATATATATATATATATATATATACTATATATATATATATATATATAAATATACTATATTATATAGGCAAATTTGTGTGTCACGTTATGAGACTACCGAGATACCTACTCTTAGCAATATATATATATATATATATATATATATATATATATATATATATATATATATATATATATATATATATATATATATATATATATATATATATATAATATATATATATATATTGTCACGTTATGAGAACGCCGAGGTAGAGAATTTGAGCTTCATCACTCAAGATCGGCTAAAAAGACTGCATCAAATATCTATCGTCTAAATTATGGAAGATTTATTATTTTTATCGAATTTATTATTATTATTATTTTATTTCAATACTGATATCAACGTTGGAACTCCCAT
>JABUQX010051635.1:20000-24095 GCA_015478945.1 Trachelipus rathkii | reverse complement strand
TATACATACATATATATATTATTATTATTATTATTATTATTATATTATTATTATATATATATTATTATAAAGAAGAATATATATATTATTACATATATATTGTATATACATATATACATATTATTATATAAATATATTACATATATTATATTATTATAAACATATTATTATTTTATATTATTATTGTGTTATATATATATTATTATTATATATGTTATTATTATTATTATATTATATATATTATTATTATTATTATATTATGCTATTATTATTATTATATATATTATTATTATTATTATATTACATATATTTCATATATTATTATATATTATATTATATTATTATTATTATTATTATTATTATTACATATATATAATCTTCTCTATGTATAAGTTTTGAAAAAGTTGTTTAATCTAAGAATATTATTACATAATTACTATATTAGTTAAATATACAATGCGTGTACATGCATAAATAAATTTCCCATCCATGCACAAACCGTAATTTCTTTGTATGGACTTCCAGTATAGGTATCATATTATTAAACTTCAAATTTATATCGAAGTATGTAAGTTCATACCCTCTTCTATATCAACTGTTGTATGCATTCGGTAACCATTGAAAATATCTCATCTGATTTGTAATAAACACAGGTATACCAAGATTTTAAAATAAGCTAACGCATTTGGATAAATGTTATAAGGTTCGTAAATATACCTTGAACCAGTACACAAGCTAATATTATACGTACTGTATGGGGTGTGTACAACGGATATCATCCTCCAGGATGTATGCCCTACCATTTTGAAATAAATCGCTCCATAGTTTCGCGTCCGCACAGTAATATTACGCCGGCGGATTCATGCGTTGGTTCCGCACCGGGGCGTGCTTGCGGGCGCTCTAGCGTTGGGCTTTTCGTGTTCTACTATAAATCTAGTGAAATAATTATTATCTATTATTGTGAAATTTAGCTATTAGCTCATGTATCTTTAATTAGGCAACACCTAATAGATCCATATTGGTATTTTATTTGAAATGAATATCCATTCAGACGCTCAGTCTTGTTCCAGTGCTCATAGGATCAGCAGCTTGAGTAGCATTCGCTAGATCCTACAATATCTCGAAATTTTAAAACCTAGCCAAACGAATATTTTCCAACTCAATAATTATTCCTCAATGTAAGTATTTATTATAAATATGTTGTATCATATCTGATCAGTAATTAATAACTTATTTAAAGTAATTAAATACACTTCCATATAATAATAAAGGGTAGATGAAATATACTGGTCTTAAAAGTAGTTTTGTATTTTTTACATATGTGTACTGGACATGCTTGCATGTATTCTGAAAATTTTATCAAGTCATTCATACCACTTCAGTTAAAATGCTTTCATATATATATATATATATATATATATATATATATATATATATATATATATATATATATATATATATATATATATATATATATATATATATATATATATATATATATATATATATATATTTACATATAAACGCATGTGACGATGGATATTGCTCTATGTTACAATGGCAGGTAGTTATATCATAAAATTATTTTCACTTATAAAGCTTAAAATGGTAAAAACTGATGATTGTTAGACATCGTTGTTGCATAATGTTTTGTAATACTTATTAAAAATCTCTTTGTAGAGTATATATTTAAGTGAAACATTGAATAAATGTTTGTTAAACAGATATATAATAATATGAATAATAGTGTATGTCTGCGCGCGTTTGTGTGTGTGTGTGTGATTGTATAGAAGATAAATAACAAACAACTCAGTTCATAAATATAAATAACAGTATATAATAATATTTACCAATCATCAGACGTTGAGAGCTGTCTTTATGTCCTCACATATAGTGTGAAACTGAAAATGTCGTGATCTTTGTACCTATAACTCTTATCTAGTGTTTGTTTTTCACCCATAACTGTGATTGGTTGTAATGAGCCAATCATAGCAAAGATCTTACGGTGTGATGTCATTTATTATGACGATATAAGAACAATGGATTTGTTGTTGAAATGATTAGTTTTGATATAGATTCTGATGTGTGAACATATCTCTTTAAAATAATAACTTTAAGCAAGTTAATAAATTGCTGCGTTATGGTAAGGTATATAACGGTGTATGTACATCATACAGACGAATCCGTACTAGTACTACTACTATTACAACCACTACTACTACTGATACTACTGTTAATACTATTACTATTATAACTACTACTACTACTACTAATGCTAAAGCTATAACTATTATTACTACTACTACTACTACTATAACTACTACTACTAGTATACCTTATATATATATAACTACTACTACTACTGCTAAAGCTATAACTATTATACGTGTAAGAGCCTGGAGTATTCGTTCTCGGTATCCAATCTTTGGATAATGTTTGATGTAACATATATTATGCAAGTTTAATGCAAAGTTTTGGTATTGACTCCTCACAGCATTCATATATACATATATATATATATATTTTATATATATATATATATATATATATATATATATATATATATATATATATATATATATATATATATATATATATATATATATATATATATATATATATATAATTATATTATTATTATTATTAAAAATATTATTAAAATATTAAAATAATATATATTATATATATATTATTATTATTATATATTATGGGTTGACTGGACATATTGTTATATATTACATATATTATTATTATTAAGATATTATATTATACATACAATGTATATATATATATATATATATATATTATTATTATTATTATTATATATATAGTAATATTATATATATTATTATTATATATATATATATTATTATATATAAAGATATGAGTTATATATATATATTATATTATTATTATTATTATATATATATATATATATATATTATATTATATATTATATTATTATTATACATATATATATATATAAAGTTACTTTTACAAATGCCCTGCACATGGTTCATTTGAAGTAGTAAACAATAAATATAACAGAGTGGAAGTGATCCATTAGGAATCCCCTAGGGACTGATCACACTACTGTTTTATTTCTTTACTGCTCTAGAACCTGTAAAAACATGTTTTACAACCCCTAAGGACGTAAAGTCATTCCGCCTAGCTAGAGGTATGGGAAAGGTGGGACGAGGGGATGAGTTACGCTACTGCTTTGTTGCTTTACAGCTTTAGGGTCTATAAAACATGCTTTTATTACCCCTAAGGACATAAATCCGTTCCGCCAAGAGGTGTGGGGAGGGGAAGGGTTGTGCTATGGTTTTACTGCTTTACGGATTCATGGCTTTAGGGTCTGTAAAACATGTTTTTATAACCCCTAAGGACGTAAAGTCGTTCCGCCAAGAGGGATGGGGAGGGTAAGAGGGGAGGGGTTCCGCTATTGCCTTACTGCTTTAAGTCTTTACGTCTTTAGGGTCTATAAAACAAGAATTTTTAGTTAAAACAAAACTATTTTAACAAATAAAATAAAAAATAAATAAAAGTATATAAAATATATATTTAAAAAAAACTAAAAAAAATTTTTTTTGAAAAGTAAATTAAGATAAGTAAAATTAAAGTAAATAAAAAACTTTTAAACAAAATAATGATAATAATAAAATAAAAATACTAATAGTAATAATATTAATAGTAAAATAAATTAAATAAGTAAAGTTGAAAAAAAATCAAACAAATTAAACACAAAATATAAATGTAAAATGAAACTTATAAAATAAAAATAGCAGACAAATATGATTTGTTAATGTTGCTAAAGAGAAACTGAGATTTGAATATAGAAATGTCAGTCTTAAACCTTTAGAAAACGGATTATCTTTGTTCAATGTAATACATATGTTTGGATGTTATGTCATCACCTTTAAGTATATCTAGTTTCAACCTTTTACATATTCTCTATGAAATGCCTCCAGAATTTGAATCATTCGTATCATTACGACATATAACTTCGTAACGATATAATAATACCAGATCCTATAAGTATACCAAGTTTCATCCCTTACGTAATCTCCATGAAGTGCCGCTTCATGTATCGAA
>JABUQX010051635.1:0-15000 GCA_015478945.1 Trachelipus rathkii | reverse complement strand
TACTATATAATATATATATAATTATAGATATATATATATGATATATAATATATAGTATATATATATATATATATATATATATATATATATATGTGATAATATATAAATATATATATAATACTTAACGTTAGAAAAACGGTTCGGGTTAAATTGAATTCGGTAATCTACTAACAGAGACAAACACCACTCACAGCATATTCTCGGATTTTATCTCCAAGTAACTGGTGCATAGTGGTTAAAGCTTGGTAAAGAGTTAATAAGAAGGCAATGGGCTCACTCCAAGTCCTTCACTCATAGGTTTAAATATTTCAACAATTCATAGGTATAAAATAATAGTGGTTTAACAATTTCAAACTATTGCTAAATTGATATTGATTGTATGAATATATATATTATATATATATATATTAATATTACACAAAAAAAAAAAAAACAACAGACAAACACACACAAAATATATATAAATTATATAATATATATATATATATATATATATAGTATATACATATTAATATACTATTATCTATATATCATATATACTATTATATTGATATCTGGTTCAAATTCAATCTTTCGTCTGAGCTTCGATATTCGATATATCGAACTATATCGATATATCGGAGTAATGGATATATCGATATAATTCGATATTATATAATATATATTATATATTAATATATAGATATATATAATATTATTATTACATATAATAATATAATATATATATATACTAAGCTATATATATAAATATAATATACTAATATATATAGTAATATCTAGTGTCTAAAGCTGACATGTAACTAGAGAACCGACAGCCCATACAGTAAACAAATTGTATTATTTGGAATCAGCGGAAAATTCTAAGGAGGGTTTTTATGTACAATATATATATATATATATTTTTTTTTAAAAAATTTTTTTAACTAATGTGTACCCAAGGGTAGACCGCCCCGATGGGCAGGAGTCGGGTCTCTCGGCCTTTCCTCGGGAACAACAGGGTAGGACTATTTTCCCCTCACGCGGGGGGAGGTCTCCGGAACCGCCAGCCATTTGTATTTAAGTTGTCGCGCGGGGTTCTCCGCCCCTCCCCTAACAGGGTATGGAAAACGTCCTCCCCATACTGTTCCCGTCGGCTCGAAGCCCCCTATATGCATCGTGAATAGTATATATATATATATATAATAATATATATATATATAGTATATATTATATTATATATACATATATATATTATATATAGGTATATATTAATATATATAATAATATATATTATATATATATTATATATATATATATTATATATAATATATAATATATATGATATCATATATATAGTATATATATATATATATATATATTATATATATATATATATATTATTATATAATTAATTTTATATATTATATATATATTATATATATATATATATATATTATATTATATAAATCTAAATATTTCCGACGAATAAATTTATGTGAAAAAAAAAAAAATAACAACCCCTCCTTAGAGTTTTCGCTGATTCCAAACTATAATAATTGCTTATTACATGCAGGTGCTGGGCCGTTCCTCTAGTTACAATTCAGCTGTAGGACACTCTGACCATATTATATAATATAATAATATATTATAATAATATATATAAAATATATAATATATATACTATATATATATAGTATATATATATATATATTATATATATATATATATATATATATATAAAAATATATATTTATATATATATATATATATATATATATATATATATATATATATATATATAAATATTTAAATAATTTATAAAATATAACAGACATTTAAGGTATATTAGTTACGAATTTTGAAATATTATTTACCTAATAATTTACCAATCATCTTAGTATGGCCACCGGTTTCTTTATGAACGAAGTTTAAGGAATTATTGACATTTATGGGAAATCTTTACTTTTAAATTTAATTTAAAATTTCTGTAAAAATGCTTAAACTTATTATAAATATGCATTAAATGACATAAATTAATATTTAAAAAGTCACTAAATAAATAAATAAATCTTTAAATTTAAGTTTGCACAGCACTAGCGAAGTCAACTTATTCCTATAAGGTCAAAATCCGAAATGAGAGCTTTTTTGTTTTTTAACACTGGATATTTCAATTGGTTTTCGGTATAACGATCACCGATGATAAATATATCGATATATCGTATTTCATATAGTATCGATTATACTCAGAACGAAAGATTGAATTAAGGGCCTATATATATTATATATAGTATATATATATACTATATATATTTATATTATATATATATATATATATATATTATATGTAATATATATTATATAATATAATATATATATATATATATATATAACCAATATGCTGAATGGATAATGGGTGTCTGAGCTGATTTCAAACGCTTTGAGAATTCGTATACCTTTAATGTGATGTGTCATGATGTTACTAATGTTGATATGGGTACGTATTTAAGCCTAATGGTTGCTATGGAACCAATTGATAGGATAATGTATTTAGGCCTAACGACTGAAATTGTGACTCAATGTACTATAATAGACACCTGGTTGTGACGTCATATAAAAAACATTCGTAAATATGGAAAATACATTCATGATCCTACGTGAAATATATAAAAAGATTGAAATGTATCGTCATAGAGGTTAAAAAATACTAAAAAGGGCTCAGGAAGGTATTTGAGATATAGAAAAGCGAAGATGACACGAAGAAATACGGCGAGATGCAGTGAAACGGTGCGGTGCAGTGCGCCTTGGGGAGTGGTCCAAACGCGTCGTTGACCCCGGAAAACGCTTCTCCGTACCCGAAAACCCATAAATTGACCCAAGAAGGGTAAAAAATTCTGAAAATATACGTTGCAAATGTTGCTTGCAACATTTGCAACATGCCTCCTGCCGATCTCGCTTCCCTTACTACTATCCCTATATATATATATATATATATATATATATATATATATATATATAGATAAATATATATAATATATATATATATAGATAGATATATATTATATATATAATATTATAATATATATATAAATATATATATATTATATATATATATGGTATATATTATATATAATAATATATATATATCTATATAATATATTAATATATATATATATATATATATATACTATATATATATATATATATATAATATATATATATATATATAGATTAGATGTATTTGCCCCTTTGGCGTAATAACAATAACAAACTATTTTTACGGGGCTACAACAATTGGCATAGTTGAAAACATTAAATGTTAAACTGATTTTATTTTCGAAGAACTTATTATACTATCTATATGATAAAACGACATATATAAATCACTTATTCGATTATACCAAACTATTATATGTTATGTTTTATTTTTTGTATATTAGATTCATGCGAGCTTTCGCCCAAGCTAGCCACTTTGGGCCTCCTTCAGGTTAAAAAGACAAAAGAGAACTGTCACTACTCTGCTCCCGCCGTAGTGACAGTTCTCTTTTGTCTTTTTAACCTGAAGGAGGCCCCAAAGGCTAGCATTGGGCGAAGCTCGCATTGGAAATCTAATAATAAAAAAAAATAAAAAACGTACCATATAAATGTTAGTGTATAATCGAAAGTAATATTAAATGTCGTTTTATTCTTATAGATAGTGATTAATAAGTTTTCGAAAAAATAAAAATCAGTTCTTTAACAATTGTTAAGTTATTCAACTATGCACGACTCCCTAGCCCGTGCATTTAGTTGTTATTTTGATTACGACCAAGTTTTAAAATACTTCTATTAACATAATCATCCGCGTTGAAGTGGTAATTTTAAATTATATAATATATAAATATATAATATTATATATATAATAATATATATATTATATATATTATTTATAATATAGTATATATATATATTTATATATATATATATATATACTATATATATATAATATAATATATATATATACTAGATATATATATAATATATATATATATATAAATATATAATATATATATATATTAATATATTATATATATATATATATATATATATATATATATATATATATATATATATATATATATATATATATATATATATATATAATATATAAATATATATAAAATAGATATATAATAACCATATATATATATATATATATATATATATATATATATATATATATTATATAGTTAATATAAAACTAATATATAAATATATATATATATATATAATATAATATATCTATATATATATATAATATATATATAATATTATATGTGTTATATTATAATTATATATATTATATATATATATAATATTATTATATATCATATATTATATATATTATATATATATATATATATATATAATATATATATATATATATATATATATAAGTAATATGTAAAAAAGGGCTAACCCGGCCCCCCTCTTTTCAACTGCGAGGTGTCCCGGAAGACGCTTCTCTCCCCGTTTTACATACTACTTGTAAAGGTTTGTTTACGGGAATGGAATTGAAAATTGGTTTATAATAAAAATTTCTTAAACAAATATGGAAATATTGTGTTCATTACACAAACACGAAACTAACGAAAATTGTAAATTATGTAATTTTTTAAAAAGTTATATTGAAATAAATAATAATAATTCTGAGTATTATTATGAAGCTTCTCATTCGCAATATACGCAAAATAATAATAATAAACCATTAAAATATTTACCAAGAATATATTTAGTGAAAATGGTGATATATATAAAACAATAAAGATATAAAAAATAATTATGATAAAATATTAAATCTCAATGATGAATTAGAACAGACCTATCAGCAGTTAAAGTGTTCAGAAAGAAAAAATTCCATAAATGTTCATTATAAATTGTTTAAACTGTTGCAATTATGTGGCATTAAATGTAATATATCTGATTTTCAGAAAGTTTCCAATAAAAGAGAAATTACATTAAATGAATACAATGAAATGTGGAAGAAAATATGTAAGATTAACAAATGGGATTTAATTAAGTAAAAAGGATATGAGAATTATATATATAAATTTTAAATATAATTTTTTCCTTTTATTTTTGATTCAGTAAATATTTTACTAAGGATATGTAACCGATCAAGGTTTTTAAATGATTTTAAAAACATTTATTTTATGTTTTTTACTTTTTTCATGTATCTTAAATTTTTAATTTTTATATGACAGTAATTTATATTTTTATTTTTCCATCATCTGAATCATCATCTGAATCATCATCATTTGAATCGTCATCATTTTCAAAATTTAGTCCTTTTATCGAAATATCAGTTAGCTTTATTATTCCTTCTTGAATAACTATATAGTTATTAATTTGTCTAAAAAGATCTTTTAATTCTTCGATATCATTACTTGTAAAGGTTTCTAGTTCTAAGATTTCTTCTATTCTTTCGGTATATACTTTATTAATTTTTGAGATATAATTTTGAATAGTGTTCATTTATTATAGAGAAAAAAAGTTTATGAAAAATTAATTTGATGATAATCACCACCAATATATTGATTTGACAATTACCTTCATTGAAAAATTTAATTTCTTCATCATTCAATACATTCACATATCTTCTTGGAAGAAATACATTAGTTACTTCATCCTCTCCCACACGTAGAATTGCAAACATTGCGAGACCATATTTTGTATTAATTTTTCTAAGTTCAATAATGTTATAAATCACATCTTTATTTAAATCAGATAGTTTTGTAGTGTTCACGAACCAGTTGAATAGCAAAATTTTTATTAGCTCTGATTTGTTAACACTCATTTATTATAGAGAAAAAAAAGTTTTCTGTTTTTTTTTTTTATAATCTGAGTGTGGTGCCTCAAGGCACCACACAAACTATTATTATTTTAATTTTATTTTTAGCCTCGAGGCGGTGCGCTAAATACAATTTGACCACCGCCTCAAGGCGGTGGTCAAAAATTTATATATATATATATATATATATTATATATATATTATATATATAAATTATAAAAAAAGTATAAATATATATTAAATAATATATATACATATATATAGTATATATATAATATATATATATAATATATATATATATATATATATATATATAAATTTTAAACGTAAATAATTTTTGATCATTGCCTTGATGCTTTTTATTTATAGTTTATATTTATTTTAAAAAAGTATGGGGCCCCGTAACGGGGCCCCATACATATCTTTTATTTTATTTTTATTTATAAATATATTTTTAATAGTGAGGTGGGGGCAGCAGCAGCCCCCACCTCTCAAAATTATGATAAAATTATGATAAAATTATGTTAAATATAAAGAGGTGGGGAACGCAGCGTTCCCCACCTCTCAAAATTATGATATAATTATGATAAAATTATGTTAAATATGAAGAGGTTGGGGGCAGCAGCTGCCCCAAACCCTCTATAAATTACGATAAAATTATGTTAAATATGAAGAGGTTGGGGGCCGTAGCAGCCCCCACCTTCTTTAAAACGATGGGATCTAACGCGAGGTGGGGGCCCGTAACGGGCCCCCATACATATCTTTTATTATTTTTTTATATCTTCTGTTGGTGCCCCTTTTTCTTTTCCTATCATTTCCATCATAATTTTATTTGACATCTCCTCATCCCCATTTTTCTTTAGCAATTTTCTTTCGCTCTTTTCCATCTTTCTTTCTCCATCTCATCCATATGTATGTATCCCTCTATATTTTTTTATATCTTTTCAAATACATTATTCATCCTAATTTCATCATCCTCAATAGGTTCATCTCCCAATATATCATTTTCGAAAAGGTCATTCGGATTTCCTAAATCGTATTTTAGAAACATTTGTATAGTATGCTTAGATTTTTCATTGGTTGTACCACTTGCAGCTTAAAAATTTGTGATATCTCCTTCATTGAGATTCGAATGTTTTTATTCATTAATTCTAAAATCTGTATCACTATATTTATATATATATCTAAATCTTTAATATTCACTCTCAATGAAAATTAATTTCGGTAAACTTAGCGATCGCTTGCAGATCTTAGAGATGCTAATTTAATCGTCGTAATCTAAATAAATCCTTCATACTGAAGCATAAATAACCAGTTTTCTCTCGAAGATGGTCCTATCTTCATGTCCATAATAATCGAAAGTGGGGGGAAAAACTTTTTAAATTTTTGGATTTTTTTTTTACTTTTTTTAATTAAATTTATTTGAGAAAATTTTTGTTTTTTGTTTATGAAACAAAAATATTTATTTTTTGAGGTTTTTCTTCGTAAGCACATGTTTCTTTTTTAAAATCTATTTATATTTTCACTAATTAGTTTAAATCTGTTATATTAAAATCGTTTATTAAGACGTTTACAAAAACCACTATTCTTTAACAGAACGCTATTATGCATAATTCACAGAGTTTGTGAATTCATTTCAGGCATCGAAATTAAAGGACGCATGAACCCGTACAGGCTTTGAAAGTATTTTTAAGTAATCGAAATTAATTCCATATTTTCCACGTCTTTTTAACAAAATTCTAAATCAACCTTACTTCTTGTAATTCTTAATTACTAAAAAATTATCTGGTATAAATTTTTGTAGTTAACATCGTTTTCCTAATCCGAAGCAGATTAGCCGAGTTGCATAGCCTATTTCATTTTCGATTATCAAAAATATTACCTTTCTCAGTCTAAATATAATTAAATCCCAATTTCATGGACAGCTGGAGTCCTCGAGGTCCTCGCGGTCCTTTGGAGTGGATCCACATATCTAATATGAGTCCTTCACCAAACGTTGTAACACTCATTATTTGAGAAAAAAAAGTTCTTGCCAGAATTGAGTGGAAAAAATATACATTTCAATACGGTGTTCTCCGAAACAAAGAAATCAACAAATAGACCCGAAAATATTTCATTCAATTTGTTGTATTTGATAACGTTGAATAGACAATATAGCATTGTATTTAATTTTTCAGAATTCGGTCGGAGTTGAACAACCAAAGTGAATGAATAAAGATAAGTTTTATACAATATATAAAAGAACAACAGTCCAAAATGAGTTCCTGAACCTTCAATTGAATCAAATTTAAGATTCCAGAATATCCTTGTATATTAGATTTTCTTTTGGCCAAGAGCAACTCTCATATAATTCCTTCAGAAGTTTGGCAATTATATAGATAAGAAAAGAAATAAAAAAAAATTTTTTTTCAATATAAAAGATTCCATATTGGAACACAACCGCTATTCATCGGAATATTCAATTTGTGTAATGGTTTTCAGAGAAAAAAACAAGTAACCTACACCAGCTTTTTCCGCATGGCATTAAACGATACAAATGGTTTTAAAACAAAAAGACCTTATCCACTTTTGGCTTTATTCTATTTTATCTCCATTTAGATAGAAAGAGGTATTGCTTTCTAGCTTCTCTAAACCTCTGCTATTTAGAGCCAGTAATCTTTATCATATTACGTCTTAGGCCATAGCACTCAGCTTCCACCAGCCAAACACGAACACGAGCTCCACATGCCACTGCCCCACACATAATCCATCCGCCACATGCAACTAACACATTTGGAAGCGTTAAATCTAAATCCTCCATTGTTAGTGCCAAAGGCTAGTTACTGATGTGATATGCTTAATTTTTAAAGTAAATGGAGGTAACTTAAAAAATTTACGCTTTTTATATAAAGTTAGAGTTAGGAGAAGAGATATGCTTTCCTTATATCCTTTGGATTGATTCAAAATGATATAGAAGACTTTTTTATTTTCACTGCTTTGTTTTAAAAATTCCTTTACCCTGATTCCGTAATGTAAGATACTACTTCATATCGTTTATGCCATTTATTAAAAGAGAAAAAAAAGTTATATATATATAAAATTTTATATATATTTTTCCTTTTTATTTTAATAATTTATCAATTTAAAATCCAGCCTTAAGGCAGGGGTGAAAAATATTATATATTATACTCTTTCAAAATTATAATTAACAAAAAATTAAAAAGTTTTAGTATGGGGGGGCCCGGACGCGGGCCCCTCCCTCCCCTTAATCCTTCTTCATATCTAATTTTTTTTACACAATTTAAAACTCTAATTAAAAAAAAAATTAAAAAAAAAAATATGGGGAAGAAACATCTACCTCCACTATCAACCCCTCCTCCTCCTCTCTGCTTACTTACGAAAGATGTTTAATTTTTTTTATATATGATAAGATTATTAAAGGAGGGGCTGGGCCCCGGCACCCCTCCCTTCATTTCATATTTACCATACTTTTATTCGTAATTTATAGAGGGTGGACCCCAGCAGGTCCCATCTCTTTATATTTAACAATAATATTAAATATAATTTTTATTATAATTTTATATTATCAGTAGTCTATGAATATTAATCCACGGAGTTGAAGAATCTTAAGCATGTACTTTGATTGTCAATAACCCTTTTTGAAAACAGTTCTTCAGTATTTGTATTTAATATCAACAAGTGGAATACAATAAACCTTCATTTATTTAAGAGAAAAAAATTAAAAGCGATATTCATTATTTCCATCAGATTGTAGTTTTACAAGTCGATCTGATAATACTAATGCATAAGCCTTTGTAGGTTTTGATATATTTTTCTTAAAAGTTGCTCTTATATTAATATCTGTACTGAATTTTTTATTTTTTCAGATTGTCTACTTACATCAAATACTAGCAGTTGATTCAAATTTTGATCTTCTATTAAAGTCATAGCACAATTTTGTGGGGTTAGTATAGGACTGGGAAATCTGATAGCATTTTATAAGTGGTTGTATAATAATTCTCATTAAATCAGTCAGAAGATCCATTATATAGGAAATATTTCCGCTACTTACTGAACAAAACGTTAGTTAATTAAATGATAAAATATACTCTAATAAAATATATGATTATCACATTTTGTTACTTAGAAAGCTTAAAATTTAATCGGGTTGTCTAACAGATCAGGCATGTAACCACTTTAATCTCCAATCCGAAGTTGTTGTCCTTAATTTAAATTCTATAGAATTCACACTGTCTATTCAAAAAATAATATTTAAAGTAACTTTATTTGAATATCTTTGATACAGTTTATTGAATATTACTGTAAGTGTTACGTGTGGATTCTCTATATTCTCGATAAAATAATTTTACCATCAGGAACTTTATAAGTACACATCATCGTTTCTACAATCATATGATTTAATATCAGCATCATGTCAATCTTCTTTTCTTCTATAATGTAAGCTCGGTGTTTTAGCCTATACCTAATTACATTTATCATAATTTTTCAGCAAAATCAAATAATATGACTAACGAGAATAAGCACAACTACAATTCACCATGATTTCATATAAAATTAAGTATTTGTAGTCTCTCCACATTTGCACAGACATCAATTAAGTTGTTGGACTAACTTATATCACATTATATTAGGTGACCACAAGAATATTAATCCCATACCCTGTGTCTAAGGATACAATTTGAGAGGATATGTTAAAAGTCTCTTATCATCAGTTGATGCTGTGTCCGGATTTGGCAGTATCTCTATCATCTACTTTTATTTCATAGTGATATATCAACTCATTGAAAATAAATAACGATTCCGTTAATAAATTACAATGTATATATAAATCTCTTCTAACTCCAGTTTCCCAAGTTCCAGGTTGATCTTTTTCAAATGTTGAATTCATCTTCTTTTATTTACAAGATCCCTCCGAATAAACTATAACTTCTATAAGTAGCAAAAATTCATCTTCTGATTTTGAACAGATATCTTATATCAACCTAGGTGTATTTTAAATCCACTCCTGTATAAGTTCATTATTCTTGATATTCAAAATCTTTTAACCTGAATACTACTATTTCTATGATTTCCAATTTAAATTATACTCCATTTATTATAGAGTAGAGAACACAACAATCGAAAAAAAAGTTTATGTTGATTTTAAATGTAATCGAATAGTTATTTCTTCTTCTCGAAGATTTAATATGGTTTATGATATTGATCAGTAAGCCAAATATTAATTAAATTAACAGTTGGAATTGTTATCGGTAGATATACTACTGTATTAGGCCTCATTATATTTAAACTGGAGGAACACTCGGGAAAGAACTATTTACAAACAATTGGTTTTTGATGTCATTAAGATAGAACCTTCTTAATATCGACAATTAAGAAATTAGGAATTTACTGGTGAAATATTAACAATGTTTTCACTTTCATGTTTTCCAAATGCTTCAATTAGAATCCCTATAATCTAAAAGATTTGTAAATGACTTTCATTGAAAATATTCTATAATTAAAATTAGCCTTCCTAGCATGAATAATACATTTCATAGTTATGTGGTTTGCAATACTGAATGCTTCTGAATGCTTATTTTTAACAAGATGTTCTTGAATTGTAATTATTAAATCTCCTTTAGATTTCATAAGCTTTATGTTGGAATAATATTTTGGACCGGCAAAAAAATTATATACCGTTATATTCTATGCAAATTTTATTGATCAATTAATAATCTTGGTATTGAATCTTACTATTATATTTATAACGCGCAAAATAATAAATTATTGTTATTACCTATATTCTAATTTTAAAGAGAGGAAAAGAGTATATTTGAAATCAGATTGTAATTACTAGATAACACAATGCTCATTCTATTACTAGAGAAAAAAGTATTTAATAAGATTTATTATATCTGTATCAAATATACCTAATCTTAACAGTTCATCATTAATAGCTTGTAACTCATTAAAAACGTTAGTATTACCCGATTTAAATCTAAAAATAATATTCTATGTTTATTAACAAGCTCATTAGGATCTGAAGGTAAAAATTTAAATCACGTACTGATATTTCAGGTACGTCTCCTACACTAGTTCTTCGAGGAGTATCTCCAACACTGCTTCTTCTTGGTGTTCTTACTTTCTGACGTAATTCTGATTTTAATTCATCAAGGCAATTTATATTCATCATATATTGATTTAATAAAATCTGCATATATTTATCAACACCCCTATTCACCTTTAAAGCAGTACTCTCCATCCCGTATCTAAAAATGACTTTAGTTCTGAATCATTATTTCTCTATTATATTCTTCTATATCAGTCATGTACGGCACAATTTTCTCCAGGATTATTCAAGAGTACCGAACGACTTTCCCACTACGACCTTCAGCTTCACCGATGTATTGGGTTTCAATCAATCAATTAAATTAATTACACTCAATTTTAATCTGTTGCGACTAACCTAATTTAAAATCCATCACCTCCTTCAGTCCTTTAACTACCGAATGCGTTATCATATTTATTAGGATAATAAGATCTACCAACTCATATTTTATCCTGCTTAATCTTTTACCTAACTTGGAAAATTACTATTATCTAGGAAGAGCCAGTACGGTGATGCTGATATTCTTCTATAGCTAAAGGAACTTGACGATGAAGTTAAGAGCTTTTATGCTTGTTTGAGTTACAGTAATTTCTATTTTGATGTGTAGTTATATTCTTAATCGCGTATTCCAATATAATGGTTGTAGTAGTGTATAATATTTTCTTTTGCAATAGCATATTTGTTCACGTAGATTTTTCGCCTTAAAAAATCTTTTCTGAAGTTTCCTTCTCTAATACTTACCAAATCAGATCTTTTCTTTGAATATTAACATCGTGCCATCCTTATTAAAGAGAAAAAAAAACACATCAAACATCAAAACAGTTAAACATCAAACAGCTAAACATCAAACATCCAAACCGTTTCCACGTTCCCTTTTACATAGGATATCTGTTCATAAAGCCGGCTTTAACTGTTGATGTTTGGACTGTATTGATTGTTTAAGACTAAGTTAAGCGTACACTGAGCTATTATATACCGTTTCAACAGTTCGATATATTTTCACCTTAAGTCTTTCATTCTATCCAACAATGTTGAGTATTGTATCCTTTCCATGTTAACTAATATTTTTCTCTATTATTCCCTATTCAGTTAATATTTTATTCACAACCTCATACTCAATATCCACTTTTAAATATATTCACCATACTACCTTGTTTCATAAAAACTTCCAACACCTAAACCTTCTCAACTCTCAATCCACTATGTCTCGCTCAGTTTACTAAAGCTTATAGGATTTGTCTTCCATCATGTCATGATATAACTCAAAATAATTATTTCGCTCTATTCACAACTCCAGAGACTCACACCCTCTCTCCTCCAAATTCCTCTACTCTCTCTCTCTGCTAATTACATATCATTCATCCACGCAAAGCGTCTATAAAGATATTGGAGTTCCTAAGTTAAGGAAGCTCAGGATGAAACAATACAATTCTTCATACACAACCTAGTGACTATCTCTCTCAACGAACACAGACTCCCGTATGTTCAGGAGTCATTTAACTACATCTCTATATGAGAACTATGCTATATATTCTAAACCTATATCATCTTTCTATCATAACATTAGGCCGAGAAATAATCAACCCATTTCTAATCGATTTGCTTTCTAGTACAAAAAATATTTCCACATTTTAGATTTTAAAGTTATGTTAAATCTATTCATTTATACTACTTGAGCCTTTCGTTTCATTCTCTGTGGAACCAAGTATTCTATGTTTCTAAATAGCTTCTGAGTTGGTGTTATATATGAATTCGAGTCCCTTTATCGTATGTATTTTCTAGGATAATCTTTCCTTAAATATATTTTGAAATGCCTCTGCGATATCATTTCAGTTTTCTTTTTTACAATAGGAGTAGCCCAAAGCGTATATTTACTGAAATATATCTATAACTGTAATACCTAATTATATATTTGTTATTCTGAAGAATTTACTATTTTTGTCAGGCTCTACTAAAATACGCACTAGCATTGATATTAACACTAGAGACCATTACTCTTCTCGTTGAAAATTTATATCTTATCAGTTTATGCAATGTGTAAACGTTTTGAAAAATGATCTCAGCCAGTTCACTTAACTATCTCGAAGAATAACCCGCTTATTTCGTAATGAAGTCGATTGATTCCTTGAGAATATCAGTTTGATTAGATAATATTCCCTTCATTTCAGAGGCCCGTTTTCGCGAAGCTCTTTACGCTGTTTTTTTGATAGATAAACCCATTCCAATCTTGTATCATTCCCATAACGTCCTGGACTAATCTCGCGTCTTTTTAACTATCTGGTTTCATTAGGTTAACGCAACATTTCACTCAGTGTGTTCTGCTAATAATCATCTGCCGCAATTTCTGTCTTTCGTATTTTATATGTTTTACAAAGTAATTTATACCATGTTGTTTATAGCCTTATCTAAACTGTTAAACACCATTTATATCCATTCTTTTAATTATTTTTGTACTTTCCGTACCCTGGACCACAATATGAATATTTTCCTGTATTCCTGAACGATCCGTTTTCAATATTTACCGATGGAACATTATTAGGTAAATTTAAATGCATTTCTGGTTAAAAGGAAGTTTCTTCAAAGCTGAATTTTAAAAATCTTGAACCAGTTTTGTCTTGTAAGGGGAGTCTGTACTCGAGAAATGTACAGTTTCTTTCAATCGCGAAATGAGAACTTTTTAACTTTTTATTTAGTATGAGGAACTATTTCTATGATTTCTGTTTATTCGTCCTTCAATAGACTTGCTAGGTTTGGGAGTATGGGGGGGGAGTGAGCAAGTTCTGAATTTCTTTACTGTTTTCAACTAAAAACATATAAAAACTTTATTTTTAAGAGTATTTTAATAATTTTTCACGAAAGTTCTAGAATTAGTGTTGGTCAAAAGATATAATCATTTGGCCTTGAAACTCAATAAAAAAAATTGGTAACTTCAAATATTTCAATATTTGAATTTCATATTTAAAAAAAAAAAGAATTCAAAGTCATCACTTCAATCTTGTCTGACACCAACCCACGTTTTTCATCTGAATAAAACTGTACGAATCTTGCTCCAATATGTATAGTAAATTGTCCTGAAATTTACGCAAGTAGACTTATCTCTCTCTTT
>JABUQX010051634.1:20000-35567 GCA_015478945.1 Trachelipus rathkii | reverse complement strand
CTGAGTACTAATGAGGGTGCGCCAGCTGGTGAGAGGTAAATGTATATCGAAAATATAGTGGATATACGACTTTAGGATGACTAGTACTCTTTGCGAGCCATCCTCTGTAATGTGGCCAGGAACCCGTTCTGTAAGGCAGGGGGGTCTCAATCCTGTGCATGATCTTCCTCTCCCCCCGGGGTTTGAAGTTCCTGTTCGGTGGTCGTCGACGTCTCGCCCGGGACATCAGACTTTTAATTCTCTGGGAAGATCTGCATATCCCAAAACATCGTGACTATTGTGTCCAGATCGTCTTTGACGCATGTGATTGTTTTTCCCGCCTTATGGACTTTTTCAAATCCAATGGAACTGCGTGGATCTTTTGCTAATTACGAAGAGTAACGAGATTATTTTTTCACTCAACTCAGCCTTTGTGTTTGTTTACAGGAATTACAACTTCGTGACCGAAACCAGAAGCAACCTTCAGGCGTTACAGGGAAGCTAAACATGCATCGATCGTGGAGCCAGCGACAGAGGTGGGGTAGCGATCCTGCTTCACGAGTCTGTCTCATTTACTCCCATTCCCTCCACTCCACTACATGGCGTAGCGGCTCGTATCCATCTTGGACACATACGCTTAGCTGTGCTTCAGTGTAGCTTCGCGCCAGCTGTACTATACAAGAAGACTTCGTCGATTTTTTCGCGAGTCTCACTCCGCCACGTTAGTCCTCGGTGACTTTAACTTCCGCCATCTTTTGTGGGGTGACTGTTACGTCCAATGCTGATTGGTTATTGTGTATTTTTGCAGGATTTCTCATTGGGTGATGTCTCAACACGGGCCGCTCCACCTTTGAACGTTTTGATACAGGCACTTCTTCCTGGTTTGACGTCTCGTTGTGTTCCATCTCATCTTTAGATCGTTTTTGGGTGGGAAAGGTCGTCTTTCTCTTTGGTAGTGACCACTACTCGATCTTAATACCATGTTTCAGCCCCAGTCCGCAACAACCACCTTAATCTGGCTGGCGATACGACAGAGCGGACTGATCTTCTTTCATCAAGCCACTTACTTTCCCATCCTTCTTGCAACTACCCTGTTTCCGTCGCCGGCGGATGCCTTCACTTACTTCAGGAAGTATCCTTCAGGCGGCAACGGCATATACCCGTTCATTTTGGGACCGGAAATCGAACAACCTCTGGTGAACAGGAATGTTCTCGGGCTATCGGTGAAAAGGTAAGTTTGTATAGGCTGTAATAAACAGACGCCCACAATTCCAATCTGATTCGTTTTAAAGTTCAGCGGCCGCTCCCGGCGTTTAATCGCAGTATGCGTTAAAGGTTTTTTCGCACTACTCTCAGCGCGTTAATTCCTTCTACGCCTGTATATCGGTCCATAAAAAGGTGCGAAAATTTTCACGAGACACTAATGGCCGGATCCGCCTATTTATCCTTGTTTACGGCCCGCATACCTTTGATGTGATCTCTGCTCCCGGGGTCGTAGCTGATTAGTTGGGCTACCACTTTGCTTTGTGCTCCAGCGTGTCCCGATATCATGAACCATTTCGTTCTGATCGGCTGAGGGTGGAGACCGCAGACTTTTCTGTTCCATTGTAGAAGACCTTCCCTACAACAAATTATTCACCAGAACAGGGCTCCAGGAAGTCTTAAAACTATCCAAAGATAGAGAGCCTGGCCATGAACTTGTTTCCTTCCAGATGCTAAGGTATGCTCATTATACTGCCACTGCATTCCTCCTCAGCTTATACAATAGAGTATGGGTGGAGGGAGTTTTCTCTCCTGTCGGATTTACTGCATATATTGCCCCCATTCCCAAACTTGAGAAGAATACAACTTCTGACGATAACCATCGCCCTATTTTATTAACATGCAACACATGCAAAATGATAGAGAGACTGGTAGCTTCCTGTCTTGTTCTCACGTTGGGGTAACTTCATGCATTTTCTGAATGTCGGTTTGGTTTCCCTCATTATTGCTCTACTCAGGATCCTCTCCTTCGTTTAGATTATTACATACGTGAGGCATTTGCTTCTAGTAAAATGACCTTGGCTGTTTTCTTTGATCTCTAAAAGGCATACGACAGCACGTGGAGGATGGAGTATTGCGAAACCTTCACTCATTGAGTCTCGGGAAGTAACTTCCCTCTTCCTTCATTTATTCATATCAGAATGTTCGTTTCAAGTCCGTCGTGGAACCACACTGTCTATGTATTTTGTTATGGATGAGATGGGTGCCGCAGGGCGTTGTGCTGCGTGTTGCTTTTCGCAATAGGTTTCAATGGATTAGTCGATTCCATCCCGAACATGGTTCGCTGCTCCATCTATGTTGACGATCTTGCCCTGTATATCACTGGATAAAACTTCCTTGTATGGTGCGCCAACTTCAGCTGCCCATCGATAGGGTTTCTCCTGATGTTCTGCACGTCGCTTTACATTCTCCACATCGAAAACTCGAGCTATGATATTTCGGAAAAATCCCCATTGAGAAGGTCGAGTACAATCACTTCCTATATTACACCTCTACGGATCCCCATCTGTGTGTAGCCGACGGTAAGGTTCTTATGTTTGCTGCTAAATGAGCGCCTCACGTACCTCCCACACATTACTCAACTCGAGGCTAGTTGCCGCCGTTCCTTGGATCTCTTACGGCACCTCACCTCCAAGACCTGTGGTGCGGACAGAAACACCATGCTCCACCTTTCCATCATGCTGGTGCGGGCTAAACTGGACTATGGTTGTGCCATATATGGGTAGAACTTCCAGCCCTACCTCCGTCTTCTTGACCCCATTCAGACCGAAGTTCTGCGAATTGCCACGGGAGCATTCCTTTCCTCTCCGAGTGAAAGCGTGGAGGTGGAGGCCGGGGTGATGCCCCTATCCCTGCGGAAGAAGCAGCTCATGCGCTCACAGTTCATCCGTCTTCACGTTCCTACCTCGTCGGCCTTGACATCTATAATAGAGCGCGTTCGTCACAACCCTTTTTATTGGCCCTTTGCTGGGGTTGTTACTTCCACCTTCGTTTTCCTCGACCTTCCTCAGCGTGCGGTCATGCACTTTGATTTTATCTCTACCCATTCGCAGTGGATTTATCCACCTCCTGCTATCTGCAATGGGATCCAGTCTTTGAGTAAGTCGGAGGGACACCTGGTGCAGTTGAGAGATTAATTTCTGTCTCACGTAGAGGTCCATAGCGACTCTGTTGCGATTTACACCGATGGCTCCAAGACGGAGGGAGGGGTGGGAGCTTCATGATTTTGTAGTTTTATTTATCTTCTGCTTCCTTACTGATATTTACATATTAAACATTTGTTAATTAATTAATTAATTCTAAATATTAAAATTTATTAAATTATTAAGTATTTAGCAAGGAATTTAGCGTGATGGGCATTGAGTTTTATGACAGTATTATTTTTCGCGTGAAGTTTATTAATTCTTGAAGTTATACTGATGATTCATTCTTCACATCTGAAAATGAAGAGTTTTCAGACATCACTTTATTAATTACTGAACATTTTCATATTTTATTTTTGGCATTACTTTTCGCCATTTTTACTTAATACTCTATTGATTAATTATTTGTAGATAAAATTACAAAATTTTCGCTCGCCACTGATATAACCTAATAAGATTTTTAGTAGAGCTCAGATCTGATTAATTTAAACTAAAAAAATTTTCTCTTCCAAGAAACAAGCCTCTCTCTCCCCTTCCCCCTCCCTCCCTTTATCTATCCATTATTTGCACATTTGCCTTCGGAGTTAGTTCCCCCTTAAGCCAACGTAGTTTTTACTTAATTTAAAAATTAAATAGTAAAGTGGAAAAGCTTTCCCAGTACCTTTGTGCTACAAAGGAGCAAAACAGATCTCGTTTCACTATCCAGACGATTGCAAAGCCTTCGTTCACGCGGTCCTACATAAAACAAAATGTTAGTTACCTCCCTAACCCATACCGACACCCGTTTAATCTATTATAACTGGAAGAACGGTTGGTAACCAATCTTGAAATGTGAACGACCGTGCTACGCATCCGTAACACAGATAGGACGGCGAATCTTTATAAGTTTAAAATTCATAAAATATAAAAATAGGATTTCTGAATAAACTCGTCCACAGTTGTCCTCGCGAATCTCTCTGAGATGTCTGTTACACAATAATTTCCAATATTTGATAGAGAATTGACGTTAGAAAATTACGAATACTCGTGACTTCTTTCGTGAATAAACTAAAACTAATTTGTTCACAAAAATTTTATCACTATTCTTCAAACATCTGAGGCTGCTGATACTAACTTCACATCGCCGATATCACATTAATTTGTTTTCATAAGATAGAATAACATTTATGCATAAAAATATTCATTTTGAGTTTTTACGAATTATTTTAACAGAGATTGAGCAATCTTTCTTGTACATTTTGTAGCCATAAAAGTAAAACCATTTCAAATCTAACCATGTATAGATATAAAACATTTTCATATCTATACCATTAAGTACTAAATACATATAGCGTGTATTGCCTAGTTATCTATACTCATACCTGTTATTTGTTTATATTAGTTTTAACTATTATAAACTTAGTAATATAACTTTAATTTCTGAATAATGGCTGTGGAAGTTTCCCTGTTATACCTATCCCACCTACCAATAAAATAAATAAATAAGTATATTAATTTTATTATCTTATATTTAATTAATTATTTATTTTATATTTATTATTATTATTATATTATATTATTATTTTTAATTTAATATTATGATATTATTAATTTAATATTTTATTATTTATTATATTAATAATAAAGGAATAGAGAGTCTAGTTGATATTTTTTGTTCTTGAGTAATTAATTTTTATCTATTATTATAAAAATATCATTAATATACTAAGTAATTAATATGTATTATTTTAATAACTTTAGTTTATAGTATTTAGTATAAGGAATTTTAAGCTTATTTATTATGTAATGATTCAAAAGACATTAATATTAAGTATATTATTACTACTAATTATGTGGCAAACAAATGATATTAACTATATTACTATAAATATATTATCATATAGCATATAACTGCTACTATATATATACCCATTTAACTAGTTCAAACAATTACTGTTATCGCTTTCTCTTACTTATTAGTACTTTACGTTATGGTATCATAATTTTTAATTATTATTTACTCATAGCTCACACAATATATCTTCGGTACATTTACATTCAGATATGTTAGTGATATAATTAAATATAATTAGTTATGATAAATTATTTAGGGAGATTATTTATAAGTTACTTTTAATGATATATATTGTTCTCAATGAGTTTATATAATAATTTTTTACTTATAAGACAAAGAAGTAAGATATAATAGTTATCTTTTTTACTTGAGTCTAGTAATATAATAATTATCCTATATACCACTACTCTTATCTATACAAGCTTAACTATAGACAATATGTATTTAGCATACATTAGAAATTATTATGCTTTATATATATTATAAAATTCTATGTGAGATCACATGTAATTTATCAATTTAACAATAACTTATATCATCTGTAAATTATTAATAGCTAATAATGAATTATATTTTAATTTCAATACTTATTATTATAATTAATTGCTAGATTACTAATCAATATAATAAATAATAACTACATTAACACTAGCTTTCAGCAGTATAATATCTTTTAGATATATAAGTTTAAAGTATGGCTTTTCCATATTCTTTTGTTAAAATGAAATATATGCTTCAGCGTCATTTTATCAATACAAAGCCTGATTATCTTCCACTGTCGTAATCGTTCTGTGAACTCCTCAGCACCAAATCCAGAAGATTTCTTCCACAGAACATTAATGGCCATCTTTTTAGTCAAATCTCTTAAAAAAACAAAGTATTTTATTGAATATGCTAATTCTAATTGTAAGTATTTTATTATTTCTTTATATAAATTTATCTAATATTTCTCTCGTATACGTAACAAAGTCTAATTCCCAGTTAGCATTAATTTTAACCACTCTAAATATTACAATGTTATGTTTATCTATAATGGTTTTAATTACGTTCATTTACATTGCTTTGTTGCTTGCTCTGAATAAAGCAGATTTTAGTTCTTAATTACATTTTAAAAGTATTACCTTTCAAGGTTGAACACACAACACAAAACGATTCTTCGTGAAAGACTGCTGTAGCTCATTCTCACTGTCGGGAACTTGTCTCACTGTCCTCATACTATATCAATTTAAATGTGAAAATTTTTGATCACTGTTTTTTGTTGAAAACTGAAAATTGCTTCGCGTAGTTTAATGCAATATACATATATAAATATATATACATATATATATATATATATATATATATAATATATATTATATATATATATATATAAATAAAGCAATACACAATAATACACATTATTTTGTTTGATTAGATAAGGATTCTATGACATGCTAATAATAATTTCATGACCTGAAAGGTCAATTGGGAAATTAAGGGGAGAAAAATTTAGCAGTTTTGTTAAATCAGGTCAAAAATTTTCACATTAAATTCTCCTTATGAGCAAAACTTACTTTCTTCATAATTAATAATTATGAAGATATAACAAATGCTTGCAACAAAACTTGAAAACGATCCAGCAAACCCTAAGAGACTGATTCTAAACATCTGATCTGGGCCATACCATTCGTCTAGTACCTCGACCATTTTTAAACCATAGAGAAATGCTGTCGCCATTGCATAAAACCCTGGACATATTAAGAATGAAATTTAATTCAATAAATACATGGTACCAATAAGAAACAATCATTAAATGTAAATAATACGAAAGACATTTTGGGAATAGAATTAATTACACCAAAGAAAAATATTAAAAGTTATTAAAAAAATTATACTTTAAACTACGAATATACACGTTTCTTAATATAAAAAATTAGCAATAATAATAATTGATTAAATAATCTTATGTGCTATTACAGATGATGAAGTTGTAAATTGAATCGTGTGATCCATAGAATTTAAAGCAAAATTCTATGTGCAATACATATTGCATGAGCTTGTAGAGTAGTGGTTAGGATATTTTACTTGACTCAGAAAAGATAACTAATTATATCTCTTCTTTGTCTTGATAAAAAATTATTATAAAACTCATGGACTTAAAAGTAACTATAAAATCTCTCAAATTTATCATAACTATTTATTAATTATACACACTTCTGAATGTTTAAATGTACGAGAAGTTGTGCATGAAAAATAAGAAATAGTACCATAAGAAGTACAAGAAAGAAAGCGAACAGGATTGTGGACTGTAAGTGGGGAGTATGATGTATATGTAAGAGGTGTCATTTGTGGCCACATTTGATATAACTTATATGTCTTTGACTTCAACAATCTTAACGTCTAATACTAACAAGGTAATAATCCCTTTTATTTGTGTTTTGTGTAATAGAAATAGTTAATACTTATTTTAGTTATTCCTTTATTTAAATAATAATAATAATAATAATAATAATAATAATAATAATAATAATAATAATAATAATAATAATAATAATAATAATAATAATAATAATAATAACTTTTTTTTTTGGAGTGGATGTACAGGGAACTCCACAGCACACAAGAATGAGGCTTTACCGTAGTAGTAAACAAACAACAGGGGAAATCCCTAACTGAACGAAATAAGAACAAGGCTGAGATTTTTAGATCTTATACAAGATGTTCAGTTCCAGTAGGAAGGCAAAAACGCGATCACTACGAAAGTGAGATGATTCGGATAAGATGAGCTGAAAGCGATGCTGAAGAGGTATAGTTAGAACGTCAGGGAAGAACTTGCTTCTAAGAGTCGAGATGGCCACGCAATCCACAAAGAGATGAACGACTGCGAGAGGACAATTGGACGAGCAAAACGGACAGGTCGGGGGATCCCCCTGCGACATAAGAAATCCACTGGTGAGAATGAAGACCACCTGCCAATGACGGGTTTGACGTTCCGAAGTTTGGCGCCACGAGCATCCTTCGCCCAGCATGATTGCCAGCCAGAAAGGAAACCCCAACGTAATGAGATGGAGAAATCTGTAGTAGGGAAATGGCCCAGGCGCACAGCAGGAGGAAGGTATAGGGCACACAGCACCCCGTGGGTAGCTGTCCGCTTGGCTTCCCCATCGGCCCGTTCATTACCAGGAACACCCACATGGGAGGGAACCCAACAGAACTCAATGATGTGGTTCAGCGCAGGCAACAAGCAGAGGGACTGTTGAATGGCACAGACCAAAGGGTTTCGGGTTGATCGGTCAAGCAACGCCTGCAGAGCGCTTCGAGAATCGGAAAAAATGGTATAGTTACCCCTACGGGTTAAGGTACTGATTCTGTTCATCGCCATAGATTTCGTTATCAGTTCAGCTGAAAAAACAAACAAATATGGTGGAAGGGTGTGGAATACAGCGATGTCCGGAAACACAACTGAAGCTCCCACCCCTCCCTCCGTCTTGGAGCCATCGGTGTAAATCGCAACAGAGTCGCTATGGACCTCTACGTGAGACAGAAATTAATCTCTCAACTGCACCAGGTGTCCCTCCGACTTACTCAAAGACTGGATCCCATTGCAGATAGCAGGAGGTGGATAAATCCACTGCGAATGGGTAGAGATAAAATCAAAGTGCATGACCGCACGCTGAGGAAGGTCGAGGAAAACGAAGGTGGAAGTAACAACCCCAGCAAAGGGCCAATAAAAAGGGTTGTGACGAACGCGCTCTATTATAGATGTCAAGGCCGACGAGGTAGGAACGTGAAGACGGATGAACTGTGAGCGCATGAGCTGCTTCTTCCGCAGGGATAGGGGCATCACCCCGGCCTCCACCTCCACGCTTTCACTCGGAGAGGAAAGGAATGCTCCCGTGGCAATTGCAAGAACTTCGGTCTGTAATGGGTCAGAAGAGGAGAGGTAGGGCTGGAAGTTCTACCATATATGGCACAACCATATGGTCCAGTTTAGCCCGCACCAGCATGATGGAGGTGGAAGCATGGTGTTTCTGTCCGCACCACAGGTCTTGGAGGTGAGGTGCCGTAAGAGATCCAAGGAACGGCGGCAATTATGAGCGAGTAGATTAATATGAGGAAGGTATGTGAGGCTCTCATCGAGCAGCAGACACAGGAACCTCACCGTCGGCTCCACACGGATAGGGGAGCCATAGAGGTGTAACATAGGAGGCGATTGGAGTCTACCCCTACGACGAGGATTTTTTCGGAAAAGCACGGCTGTAGTTTTCGACGTGGAGAATGTAAAGCCACGCGCAGAACACCAGGAGGAAACCCTATCGATGGCGAGCTGAAGTTGACGCACCATACAAGAAAGTTTAGCTTCAGAAAGGTACAGGGCAAGATCGTCAATATAGATGGAACAGCGCACTGAGGTCGGGATGGAATCGACAACACCATTGAAACCTATTGCGAAAAGCAACACGCTCAGTACACTGTCCTGCGGCACCCCTTCGTCCATGACAAAACGCCTCGACAGAGTGGTACCACAATGGACCTGAAACGAACGATCCGACATCAATAACAGAAGGAAGGGGGGAAGTTGCCCCCGAAGGCCCAAGGAATGGAAGATCAGCAAAACCCCCAACCTCCACGTGCTATCATACGCCTTTTCGAGATCAAATATAACGGCCAGGTCATTTTGTTGGAAGCAAATGACTCACGAACGTCGTGATCTAACCGAAGGACAGGATCCTGGGTAGAGCGATTGAGACTAAAACCAAATTGGTAGTCAGAAAATGCATGAAGTTGCTCCAACGTGGGAACAAGACGGGAAGACACCAATCTCTCCATGAACTTACATGTATTGCAGGTCAATGAAATAGGGCGATGGTTATCGGAAGTCGGATCCTTCCGAGGTTTGGGAATGGGAACAATATATGCAGCAGACCAGACGGGAAGGGAGATTCCCTCTACCCATATTCTATTGTAAAAGCCGAGAAGGGAGGCAATGGCAGAAGGATGAGCATGCCGGAGCATCTGGAAGGAGAAACCATCAGGGCCAGAAGCTCCATCCTTGCAAAGTTTGAGGGCGTCACGGAACTCTGCTCTGGTGAATAACCTGTTGTATGGAATGTCTTCTCCAGGTGTAACAGAAAAATCCGGAAACTCCACCCACAGGCGGCCAGAACGAAAGGGGTCAGGATACCGGGAGCCACTGGAGCAAACGCGAAGTGATAACCTAACTCGTCCGTCACGACTTCGGGAGCAGGGATGACATCAGAGGTGTACGGGCCGTAAACAAGGATAATAGGCGGATCCGCATGGTGTCTTCGTGAAAATTTTCGCACCTTTTTATGGACCGATGATACAGGCGTAGAAGAATTAACGGTGGAAGAATATAGGTGCGAAAACTTTTCGCCGTACTGCGATATATACGCCGGAGCGGGCCGCTGAAACTTTAACAGAACAAGTTGGAATGTGTGGGCCGTCTGTTTATCACAGCCTATACAACTTACGCTTTTCACGATTAGCCCGAGAACATTCCTGGTTCCACCAGAGGGTTGTCGATTTCCGGGTCCCAAATGAACGGGGTATATGGTCCGTTGCCGCCTAAGGATTACTTCTGAAAGTAATTTGAGGGGATCGCCGGCCGACGGGAAACAGGGGTAGTGAGCAAGAAAGATGGGAAAGTAAGTGGCCTGATGAAAGGAGGACTAGTCTGCTCTGTCGTAGCGCCAGCCAGAATAAGGTGGTTGTTGCGGACTGGGGCTGAAAGATTGTATCACGATCGGGTAGTGGTCACTACCACAGAGGAAAGACGACCTTTCCCACCCAAACGATCTAAAGACGAGATGGAACACAACGAGACCGTCAACACAGGAAGAAGTGCCGGTATCAAAACGTTCAAAGGTTGGAGGGCCCGTGTTGAGACATCCCAATGAGAAATCCTGCAAAATACTCAATAACCAATCAGCATTGGGGGACGTAACAGTCACCCCACAAAAGATGGCTGAGGTTAAAGTCACCAAGGACTAACATTGGCGGAGTGAGACTCGCGAAAAAATCGACGAAGTCCTTCTTGGTATAGTTACAGCTGGGCGCGAAGTACACTGAGCACAGCGTAAGCGATGTGTCAAGATGGATACGAGCCGCTACGGCATGCAGTGGAGTGGAGAGGGGAATGGGAGTGAATGAGACAGACTCGTGAAGCAGGATCGCTACCCCACCTCTGTCGCTGGCTCCACGATTCAGAGAAATAAGAGGTTCCCTGTACCTTGAAGGTTGCAAAAGGTTTCGGTCACGAAGTTGTAATTCCTGTAAACAAACAGCCAATGGCTGATGAGTGAAAAATAATCTCGTTAGTTCTTCGTAATTAGCAAAATATCCACGGCAGTTCCATTGGATGAAAAGTGCCATAAGCGGGAAAACAATCAATGGTCAGGACGATCCGTGACAATAGTCACGATGTTTTGGGATATGGCAGTCTTCCCAGAGGATAAAGTCTGATGGTCCCGGGAGACGTCGGACGACCCACCGACAGGAACTTCAAACCCCGGGGGGAGAGGAAGATCATGCAGCAGGGATGAGTGGACCCCCCTGCTTACGAGAAGGGTTCCTGGCCACATCAGGAGATGGCTCGCCAAAGAGGCGCACCAAGTCGTACTCCACATTTCGAACATTCCTCCCAGCTGGCGCACCCCTGCCAGACTTCTTGGCAGTCTGGGAAGGGGGCTGTGTCCCTCCAGGAGGTGCTCTAACAGAAGCTGGGGAAGATGGAAGAGGAGGACAAGTAGGAATGGTGTCGGCGGGAGTGATAGGAGACACATTGGAAGACAAGTGGTGTGGGTGCCCGTAGTCAAAATCTCGTAAGCAATCCGCGCCCGAGTAGAGCCAGATGGCTCAGTCGACGGATCCGAAGTCAAAGGGGGCGGAGGGGAAGAGGGAGGGAGGGAAGACTCCTCCTTCCTACTGCGTTCACCAGCAGTCAACCCATCCTCAACACACATCGAGGCAGAGCCACGTCTACCCGAAGGAAGACCTCGCAGGAAGACGGGACGAAAAGCCCGCTTTATCAATCGATACTTCCTCGGAACTCCCTTGGCGGGACCGTGTCAGCACTGACACTCCCACGAAGAAGAGTAGTCCGAAAGAGTCCATCGTGGCCATTTCCGAAAAGTTTCAGACACTTAATAATGTTAGAAGCGAAGAGGGCTTAGGCGGCGTGAGTAACAAATGATCAGAGCGGGCAGAGGTTGGACCACTGTTTCTAGATTGGCCACGCGGGTTGTCAGTGCGGCGAGCACGTTTTGGCAGGACAGAGACAGGTCCTCCAGTGCAAACGGGTTTCTTTTGCTTCAAGAAGTCCATGGCCCGATAAGCAAGCGAGTACGGATGTCTGGCCTGGAAATATCCACCCTTGGCAACCGTTAAGAGGGACTTTGTGTTTCCCCGGCGAAACAGAAGCAGGACGTTTCCGGAAGACGGGACAGGTAAGCTTCGCCGAGGCACATGGACGTTTGCCATCGACCTCAGAAGCGGAACAAGTCGCAAAATCAGATATCCCCTTGGGAGCTGCATAGACCTCTACAAGGTGAGTAACATGAGAGAGGGTCGTGTGTTGGTGAAGAACGACGAGTGGTCCGGCGGACCATGGTAGGAGAGTTGGGAGGACAATTGTCCAGAGCCACAGAAGATCCGTTAACCAGCACGGAAGGCCGAATGGCCGAACGTGAAAGAGGAACAAGTTCCGAAAAAGCGATGGGGGTGATGGGCAACGGTAGAGGCAACCACAGATGGAGTGGACGTTGCCGCAGCATAAGAAAGAGGAAGATGAGCAAGCTTCTCCTTTGCCCGGGGGGGGGGGGGGTGGCCTCTCGACGGTCATCCTTATGAATGGCGCACTGCTCCAGGATTTCCTTCTCCAAGGCAAAGAAAGGGCAGTAGACATAGGAGGCTGGGCGTGGGCCCTTGCAGTTAGGACAACATGGAGGATTTTTTTCACAGTTCGGGTGGAGAGAACCTCCACATGTCGGACATATGATCTGGGGAGACCGACAATATTTCTGGGGGTGACCGAATTTATGGCATTTGAAACATTTCTCGAGAAGGGCACATAAGTCCGAACCGTGTACATGGTAAAACCAAGTTTTACCTTAGATGAAGGGAAATGTACAGAGAAGGTAAGTAAAGGACGAGGGTTCGTCGTTGACTGGTTCTCCTTACGTGAAGGGAACCGAGAAACGTCGGTGATAGGCACGTGGTGATTCTGTAAATGAGTAAGAATGTCAATCGAAGCATCGGAACAGAACTCCGGCGTATATATGGTACCCTTCGACGTGTTACGAACATCGTCAGATATAGAAAGGACGTGAATCTTCCCCAGATGGGATAAGGAAGCAAGTACGTTGCTCTGGAACCGTTCCTCATTGGCGTATCCTGTGTCTCAGTAGTTTGAAGAGCAGCTTCCAAAGCATCACTAAGGATGAGCTGGATTACAGAAGTCAGTGGACGAGATGACGTCGAATGAAAATAAAAATAAAGCGAGTAGGAAGCAAGGCCTGGGACCCCTGGAGGGAGTCGGAAAAAGCGATCGTCGTAGTTGGTTTATTCTGGCGTTTAGGAATGGGACCCTGCTGACGCTGGTGCTCTTGGAATGGTTGACGTAAGGTTTGAGAGATAAGGGTATTCTGAAAGGCCACAACATCCTCACCTGGTCTAGACGGGGTAGTCCTTGAAACGGGACCGAAATGGAGGATTATTGGGGTTGGTGGTGCAGTACCAACCATTTCATCAACAAGGGCATCACAGCCTACTGGTCGCTGGTCTGGAAACGGCCAGGGAGGGGTCGGGTTGCGGGCCCGACAGATGGTGATTTCCGCCTTTCTTGAAAACGTTTATCTTGTTTTTTAGTTTTTCCAATAAGAAATACTCCTATAAAACATCTATGCAATAAATAAATACAAATGATGAATATTAGCATAAATCCAGGGAGCGTAACCGCACACACCACAGGCCCAGAGCATAAAACCTCCCTCCTAGAAACCCCGCCCCGTAGGGTGGACCATGGGTGTGGCCTCGGGAAAGCTCCCCGGAACCCCGCGTCCAGTCCCGAAGATGGAAAATAATAGACGTGCACCACACGGATAAGACGCGAAACCCAAGATTATGCGCCCAAGTGCAGGACAGCCTCCTCACTAGTTATGCAAGGTTCGGTTCCCTACAATAGGCGGCCCGGAGAAAGGCGAGAATAACCGGTTTGTAACCTGTACCCTCACACACGTAGGAAGGAAGGCAAGATGGACATATGACACACACACAGAAACAACAACCCGGTAGCCACCATGAATCAGGGGAATGGGGAGACCCTCAGAAGAGAGACCAAGAATACGTAGGGCAGTACGTACAGAAAACGTAGAAGGGATATAAACAGGGGAAGGGACGGGCAAGATGAACAGGATAATGATAATAATAATAATAATAATAATAATAAAATAATCAAAAGAACAATAATAATAAAAATTATTAATAATAATAATAATATTAACAATAATATACCATAGAACATAAATGGAAAATAGGGCAACCACAAAAAGAGAAGGAGGGGGGGGGGGGGAAATCAACCAAAAACAAAAACGTACTTCTTCGCAGATACCAATCGAAAAAGGTATCGACACAGTGGGGTACGTTAATAATAATGATGATGATGATGATGATGATAATAATAATGTGAAACTATGGTGTGGAATAAGAGGTATAGATCTAAGATGCAATCTTGAGATGAATTGATAAAATGAGAGATAAACGTGTTTGCGAGTTGTGGTGTGAAGAAAGGGGTAAATAAAAGAATAAACGAGTTTATTAAAGATGGTTTGGTCATATAAAAAGGATAGATGATGGTCGGTTGGCTAAACGCATGGATAGTGGTGATTGTGTTGGGAATCGACCGGCTGGGAGACCAAAGAAAAAGTAGAATGAGTCAGTAAAGGAATGTCTGAAGGAAAGGAATGCGAGTTTGGCAGAGGCAAGGTTTTTTTTTTTTTTTTTTTTTTACAGTTGTCACCACCACTCACGGGCAGAGCCCTATTCAAGGAGGGGGTGTTAAATAGGTGCATAATCGGAGTGAATGGCGAAGTTTTGAGAGGTGGGTATGATTGTGGGCTTGGCCCAAGGGATAAAACCCTACATTGACGAGATGCCAGTGAGGGTTCGTCGCGATCTTGTGAAGCCCTAGGGTAGTTTTTTTTTTTTTGACTTGCGACGAGCTCATTTAATATGAAGGGATGGTTGTGGGAAGGGGGAACGGGGAGCTTTTCTTTCTACTTACATCAAACATCACCAAATACAAAGAGAAAGACTCTTTTCTTTCTTAACACTATAATTATATTAAATAAAAATAAATACCTGCAAAAAATGCCCAAATTCCTGCCTGGACATTTCCAAGAAAAAACATAAAAGCTATAAAACCACTTAAACCTGAAAATACGCCAATTAAAGCGCATATGAGGCATACTATATCACATTTTGTATACATTGTGTCATATTTCCTGGAATAAAAAAAAATATTTTATATATATATTATTATAAGTGATATATACATTATATATATTTATA
>JABUQX010051634.1:0-17500 GCA_015478945.1 Trachelipus rathkii | reverse complement strand
TGTCATAAGGAATCCATGAGTGATGCTGATATGAGCCTGGAGACGACTCTTTCTACATGAAAATGACCACCGTCCAAAGATGGATTTGACGTTCAGTAGTTTAGCACCACGAGAATTCTCTGCCCAACATGTCTGCCAGTCAGAAAGGAAACCTCTACGTATAGTGATGTAAAATTCTGCAGGGAGGAAGCATCCCAGGCGTGCAGAAGGAGGAAGGTACTGGTCATTCGACACCCACATGGGGACCCAACAGAACGCAATACTTTTCTTCTTCACATGCAACGTGCAGGTGGACCTTTGAATGCCGGGGACCAAAGGGTTTCTTGTCGATCGATCAAACAAAGCCTATAGAGCGTTTCTAGAATCGGAAAAGATGGATGGTATAGTTACCCTCTGGTGTGATGTTAGTAATTCTGTTCACTGTCATAGACACAGCTGAGAAAACAAACAAATAAGGTGTGGAAGGATTGCAACGAACTCGCTCAATTAGAGAGGTCAAGGTCAATGAGTAGGAACTTAAATACAGAGGAATAAGGAGCACATTAACTTTTCCTCCCCAGGGACATGAGTATGAACCCTGCCTCCACCTCCAGACTTTCCCTTGGTGAAAAACGAAATGCTCCTGTGGCTATCCTCAGATCTCCATTTTGAATTGGGTAAAAAAAACGGAGGTACGACTGGAAGGTCTGTCCATATATGGCGCAACCATAATCAAATTTAGTCTGTACCAGAATGATGTAAAGGTGGAGCATGGTGTTTCTGTTCGCACCTCAGTCTTAGAGGTGAAGTGTCGGATTGAATGCATAAAGGGTGAAAAAAGAATTGAGAGAAAGGAAATAAGAAGTATTTCGGGACAGAATCCATTAAATTAAAGTATTTTTTTTCCCGGGGAACCCTTTAAAAACTTTAAGACATTTTACCCAAAACCCGTCTGTTCTCAACTCGTATAAGGCCAATAATCATATACAAACGTGACCCACCTCTAAATCACGTCAAACGGTAATGAAAAATTTATGAATAAATCGTGACGAGAAGTGTTCTTTTCCTTACTTTAAGTAATAAAATTTAGAAAATGAATAGTTGCAATGTGAGGAGAGGTGGTGTTCCTCTCTGTAGATAAAAGCTATAACTATAGTTGAAGGGGATTGTAAAAAATCATTTTTTTTCTCAAATATATTTGTAAGGTCAGATGGCCTTTTTTATTGTAGTTGAGATTATAATTACCAGGTGTTTAACTGAAGTAATGTTGAGTCTACCTGTAGTGTAATAGACAACCCCTTTTGTTTTTTTTGTAATGTTGTAACCCTCAGTCCCGAATAAAACCAGTCGTCCACTTAAAGCATAATAAAACAACCCTTCCACAAAAGTATCTACAGTATATCATAGAGGCATGTTTAAATTATAAATTAAACTAGACCGCTAATATTCGGACGCAAAATGTATGAGGAAACTTAGCCCATAAATATGAGGCACTTCAAAAGATGGAAGTTAAGGTGGAGGCAAACAGGTAGGAACAAAGAAATAGACTAGTAGATGTATATATTAATGTTGACTGAAGATGAGAGGTCTTCAACAACCGATTTTTTTTTTACATATAAATAGAAAAGACGAGTTTGTTATATAAATTCGATATGTGTGTGTATGTACACCGCACGTGAATATTTGCATATAAGAGTCCAAGTTTTCAGTCCAACATATTACACATGAATATACGGATGTCAAACACAAGTTAGTAATATGAATTAAAAACTTTAATGTCAGAAGGACAATTACTAATAAGCTCAAAATTTTAATAGACATTCAAAGAAATTTGATAGAAAATTTAATATTTGAAATTTAATAAACAAGAGTCTGATTATATAAGTGATTTAACAAAAAAAGTCTATAAAATCTGAGTGATTTTTAGTAAAAATAATATATTTTTTTTGCTATATATATTTAAAAGAATTAAAATTAATGATAGTTTTTTCCTGATAGATGGAATGAAATTTAGGCTGATGGAACTATTATATATTTGTGTAAACTGAGTTAAGGCTGTGTTCCCTAGGTGTTTGTTTGAGATGTTGTCTGGGCCAGTTGCAGGTGAGTTTTTAATTGTCATTGTTATGTTTTCTAGGTCAGTTGTGGTTATTTCTATTGTTGGGTCGTGGTTGAGTTTTATTTTCTTGAGAGTTTTGATGATTTTCCTGCTTTGAGGGTGTGTGGGTTTTTGACTCTGCTTTGCGAGCGGAATTCGAGTAGTGTTTTTTTTTTTTTGGGGGATGTTTTGTTTTTTTTTTTGGTTGGGGGAATTTTAGGGATTTTGTGTGTTTGGGTTTTTGATGGATGCGTGAGTGAGAGTTTGTTAGTTGGTTGAGTTTTTCAGTATATTTATTGTTTTCCACATTCTGGTGTTATTCGTGTGTTGGAGTTCTTGATGAGGAAGGTTTGAAAGTTGTTTGAAGAGTGTGTGTTTGTTAAGTTTATGATTTGGCTGTTTAAGGGGTTGATCCGTGTTGTCATTTGGAGTGTTGTACATATTATTTTTCCTGGTGAGTTAAGTCGTTTGATTAGTTGTTCTATTTCAGGTGTTAGGGTTAGGTTATATCTTTTGATGTATTCTCTGGGAGTGGATTTGTTGGATGCTTTTTGGATTAGAGAAGTGAAGTTTTTGTATGACTTTGTAAAGTGTTGGTCCATTTGTGGTATTTAGAGGATGTATATTGTTTTCTATGTAGTTGGTGAATTGTGTTTAGTCGGCTTTTTTGTACTTTGTATATATATATATATATATATATATATATATAATAATATATACTATATATATATATAATTATATATATATTATATATATATATATATATCTTTCTTTCTTCTTTCTTCCCTTCCTCTTTGCCCCAAGATTGGCGGTAAGGTGCGTACAAAGCATCGGAAAAGAAAAGCAGTTGGAGACATGACAAACTCGAAAAGAAAGCCCAGCTTACCGCCCCCTCTGTACCATTAATTAGTGAGACTCGTCACAGACAGAACATCCACCCTAAAGCATCATGGGACCGCGACGGACCTCACTATGGTAAATCGTCAATGTAAGGGTTCATCCCCTGCGCCAGGCCGGCCAACCATGCCCCCATACAAACCCCGCCATTCTCTCCATCATGCACCTTATATTCTCGCCTCTGCCAAACTCACATTTTCTTCTTCAGACATTCGTTCACCGACTCAATTCCACTTTCTTCTCGGTCTCCCAGCCGGTCGGTTTCCCAACACACTCACCACATATACATCCGCTCTTAACCCAACGAGTATCATTCATCCTTTCCACATGACAAAACCATCTCAACATACTTTCATTTATTCTCTCATTTACCCCTTTCTTCACACCACACCACTCTTCTAATACGTTCATTCCTCTTCTTTATCATTCTTCTCACACCTAGCACACACCCTAAGATTGGTCCATCTGAACACATTGAACTTAGATCTATATTCTTATTCCAGACCATAGTTCATTACTCTAACATTAACACAGGGTAACAACATACCCTCATGTTAAGACCCTAGCACACTCAAGACTTAGATCCCTTTGCATTCACCAACGATTTAATATGCACCAGCCACCTTCCTGCCAGTTCACAACTTTCCTAACTACACTCTGCATCGTCCGTTCCCTTCTTCATCCAACATATACCCAATATTTAACTCAGACACTTGTTCTAGCTGCTCACCATCTTAACATAACTTCAATAATGTCCTCACTCAACAACCATACCTTACTCTTATCCACGTTTTACTTTCAAGCCCCTACCTTTCACACACCCTGCCAAATCTCTCTATCAATCCTCTCAAACTCTCCTTCAGATTCGCACACAGAACCAAATCATCCGCATATAATAGGTAGGGCCCCTCCACTCAACTCCATTCTCCACCATTTCTAACACCATTTCTGCCATTCCCCACCTCAAATTTCTTGTTCATAACCCCATTCCCATTATACAAATTGAATTTAACCAAGGAGACATAACCCAACCCTGTTTCACTCCGCTATTAATCCTAAAACCAATCACCATTGACACCATTTATTCTACACACGCTTCACTATCGTCATTACATACTTTTTGATTCCATTCAGAGCCTCCAACCAACACCATATATCACATACACCTGTCCATAAAGCTTCCCTATAACTCTATCATACCGCCTGTTGCAAATCCATTAAACCTAAATTACAATTTATTCTTCCTTCTCCCTCATTTTTCTCAATCATTTTGTTTCAATAGTAAAGATTTTGATCCACACATCCTCCTACCACTCCTAAACGCACACTTAGTTCTTCACCAATCAGTCCCTCTCAAGTCATCGACGCACTCTTTCGACCAAAAATACCAGCAATTCCTTCCCTACAACACTCAATAAACTTATTCACCCTAATAATTTCTACCAGTTCCCCTTTTTACTCCTTTATACACCTTATACAAGGTAACTATTACCGCCTCCTCCAATCCCTTGAACTATACCCTCCATAAACGCTTTAATTACACAACTTTTAAAATACCAATCAATCACCATCTCGGCCCCGTCTTGTGATCATTTCACTAGTAATTCATCTATACCTGCAAGATTTACCATTCTTCAACTTTCTCCACCATACCCTTTCCTCCTCCTTACTAATAACCTCATCCCCAAAAATAACCTATTCCTATCTATGCACCATCAAAACCGCCACACATTCACTAACCACCTCAATCAATTACTGTTAATATTGTGCAGAATTTTGAAGTGTTCTTTCCACACTACCCCTCACATCCATTTCATCAGTTAACAAAAGCACCATCCATATTCATTTTTCTAAGCAGATTCCCCTTATTCTCAATTCTTAACCTTTCGCGCCATTCCTCCAAGAGCTTCCTATTTCCATATATGTCCTCATTCATCCTCCTTTCCAAACTGTTCATTATACCTCTTGTTTTCTCCTACGATATACACCTTTTAGTATTTCTTTTTTTCCTCCTTATAATAATTCAAAGCATCTTTCTTTTGAATCTTCATTATTTGCTTTTAGATACATTCAACCCCACGCTTCTTTTTTCACCTTTAACCGCTTTCATCACCTCTTCATCACCAATTTCGCTGTATAAACAATTCTACTTCCATACTTTAGCACATACACACACTTCCTTTGCCACTACTAACAATAATGCTTCCTTCATTTGCCCCAGATTTGCTCAGTATCAACTTGTTCACATTCAACCGTATTTACTAGCCGAGCGGCTCTTACAGAACTTAATCCATTATTATCATTGCACAAACTTAACTTACTCACTACTTATATATATATATAATAATATATATATATATATATATATATATATATATATATATATTTTATATAATATATATATATATATATATATAATATATAATACTAACCTTACAAGTAGCTTCATTTTCTTTATTAAATGCCAATATCAGTAGCAAATTTTTGATAAAATGAAAAAGGGACGTTACAAAATAAATTGATATATATTATTGCATATAAATTAATTTTTTTTATTAATATCTCTCAAATTGTTTAAAATTACAAGGCAAATATAAAATACAATTCGGACAACGTTTCTTCTTTTTTTTTGTTTTTTTTAAGGAAGAAAAATTTACTACCAACCCCTAGATATATAATATATATATATATATATATATAATATATATATAATATTATATATATAAATATTAATATATATTATAATATATATAATATATAATATATATTATATATATATATTATTATATTATAAATATATATATTAATATATATACGGTATATATTATATAAATATATACTATTGGCTGCCAATAATCGATTGGTGAATGTTAAAAAGGACTAGGATCTAGAGAGTGCGCAATAATGGGGATGTTAGTTACCTGTATTGTTGTATAGTAGTGAGACTATCGGTCTGGAATAAGAAAGTATAGATCTAAAATCAATGTGATTCAGATTACAATTAGTTGCAGTCTGTTCAGATGTGAGAAGAAATTGATAACATGAGGAATGAAAACGTGATTAGAGAGTTGTGTAAAAGAGACAAAAGAAACGACAACGAAGAGAATAAAATGAAAGTATGTTGAAGTAGTTTGACGTCATGTGGAAAGATGAATGTAGCGGATTGGTTAAGCGGATGTATAGTGGTGAGTGTGTTGGGAACCGGGACCGGCTGGAGACCGAAGAAAAGGGATTGAGTCCGTAAAGGAATGTTTGAAGGAGAGAAATGTGAGTTTGGCAGAGGCGAGAAGAAAGGTACATGATAGGAGAGATGGCGGGGTGTTGTAAGGGGATATGGTTTGGCCCAACCTGGCCAGGGTGAAACATGACCCTACACTGACGATTTACCATAGTGAGGAACCGTCGCGGTCCCGTGAAAGCTCTTAGGGTGGATTTTCTGCATTGCGACGAGGTTCTTTACTAATTTAATGGACGACGGGGCGGTAAAGGCTGGGCATTATCTTTCGACTTTTCTCATATCTTCTACGCTTTTTCTTTAAACATCCGCATGCTTGTCAGGCCTTACTCCAGTCCTTGGGGAAAAAAAAGGAAGGATGAAAGAAAGATATAAAAATCTCCCCAGGGTTTTTTATATAGCGTACTCTTTTTTTTTTTTTTATAATCACCATATCACATTTTTTTGGCTTCCAAATCTCCCCCATTTTACCTGGGTTTTTTATTTTTTGCCACAAAAAAACCAGCCCGGGTGGGTAGGTGGCAGTTCCCTGGGCAGTTGCCCAGTGCAACCCTGCGAAGTTGTAGGTGTAAGTTAGCTAGGAAGGGGTCAGGTTGGGAGTTCACCTTTCTTTGTAAAGTTTTACTTCCTTTTCGTCTTAGCCATAGAGATTTCTCCTTTACCATCCGCACCCCAATAGAAAAAAAAACATATAATAAAACCAATGATGAATATAATAATTTAGATATATATATCCTGGGAGCGCAGCCGCAGAAACCGAGCACAACACACGCCCAGGGCATAACCCTTCCTCCCAGAAATACCACCTAGTAGGGCGGGCTATGGGTGTGGCATCGGAAGGAAAAAAAACAGGAACTCTGCGAACAGTCCCTAAATTGACAAAATAATAGATGTGCATCACATGGATAAAAAGCGAAGACCAAGATTTAACATCCTCCTCAGTGGTTTGGTTTGGATTCCCAATAGGCGACCCAGAGAAATACGAGAACAACCGATATTTGACCAGTGCCATCACCCATGGGGGAAGGAGGGCAAGATGGGCATAATATAAGCACAGAGACAGCAGCTCGAGAGCTACTAGGATTCAGGAGGAAACTGGGACAACTCCCAAAGAGAAATCAAGAATATACAGGGAAGTACGTACAGAAAATACGAGAAGGGATACAAACTGGGGAAAGAATGGGGAATAAGAACGGGATGAATAAAAAAAAATGACAGCAATAAGAAAATCAATAAGAATAATAATGACAAAAAATAATAATAACAACAACAACAACAACAACAACAATAATAATAATAATAATAATAATAATAATATATACTATAAAACATAGGTGTGATTTAAGAGAATCATTAAACCAAAAGAGGGGGTGGTGGGCAGGAATCAATTACACAAAAGCACTAGCGTAAGTCTCACAGATACAATTCAAAGATGGTATCTTTACGTTAACGGGGCTATGATTAAAATGAATAATAATTTAATATTTAATAATTAATAATAATAAATAATAATAATAATAATAATAATAATAATAATAAATTAATTAATTCATAACGAAGAAAAACATTAATTAATACAAAAATGAAAATATTTGAAACACACCTTGTTTTACTTGTTTTGAAAGAAGTGTTCCATTTTCCACAGTTAACTGATACAAAGAAATGTGATCATCACATAAAGTAAGCATATATTCAATTCTTCCTTCCACCATATATTATATATAAATAGTAGTATAAGTATATATAATAATATATATATATATATATATAGTAGAGTATAATATAATAAATATATATATATAATATATATATATATATAGTTATATATATATATATTATATATAGGGTATGTTTACCTGTGTTATCGTATGGTAGTGAGGCTATGGTCTGGAATAGAAGTATAGATCTAAAGCAATATGTTCAGATGGACAATCTTAGGGCATGCTAGGTGTGAAAAGAATTAATAAACTGAGGAATGAACGTATTAGAGGTGGTGTCGGTGGAAGAAAGGGGTAAACGAGGAATAAATGAAAGTATGTTTGAGGATGTTTGGTCATGTGGAAAGGATGAATGAAAGTCGTTTGGTTAAGCGGATGATAGTGGTGAGTGTGTTGGGAACCGACCGCTGGGAGACCGAAGAGAAAGTGGGTTGAGTGGGTGAACGAATGTCTGAAGGAGAGAAAAATGTGAGTTTGGCAGAGGCGAGAATAAAAGTCAGAATAGGAGAGAATGGCGGGGGTTTTTGTATGGGGACGATGGTTGTGGTCCACCGTGGGCCAGGGGATGAACCTTAATTGACGATTTACCATAGTGAGGGTCCGTCGCGGTCCATGAGCTCTAGGGTGGAATTTTCCTTGTCTGTTGACCGAGCTCTCACTAATTAAGGTTTACAAGAGGGGTGCGGGTAAGGCTGGGCTTTCTTTTTCGACGTTTGTCATGTTCTCCTACTGCTTTTCTTTTGCGATGCTTGTACAGCACCTTTCCCCCCCATTCTTGGGGCAAAGAGGAAGGTGAAGAAAGAGAAAGAAAGAAATATATATATATATATCATATAATATATATATATATAGTATACTATATATATATATATAAGTATTATATTATATATATGTTGCGGAGAGAAGCACGCGTGACCGAAGCACTCGTACGTTCCCACTGGGAAGGGTTGCCTCTCTACCACTTTAATTCTCCGTTAAGGGTCGAAGGTTCACGATGAAGATTGTAATAATTCGAGAGGTCCGAAATAGACTATAATAAGAAGTCTTTTGTTTTTTAAAGTGATTGTCGATAGATGTGGTTTGCAAAGTCTAGTAAGCCACAGGCAACCAACTGACACCATCAGCGGTGTTACGGAGCAGGTTAAGGCTATTTCCGTAATGGAGGGAGATTGTCTCCGGACGTCCGTTGGCCGTGGCTACTTGTGTCGAGCTATTCAAAGGAGGATTGTGAGTTTCTTTAATTTAAATTCGCAAATGTGATATTATCTACAGGTCTTGTCTTAACCCCAAATGAAGGGTTTACTTAACTATAGAGTGTTTCCGGATCTATCTATCAATGCAGTCTTCATATATTTTTTCGTGGAGAACTAATCAGATATTTTTTCGTTAGTAAAGGAATAAAAATATGAATAACAGTTCAATATAGTGAATCCAAAATTCTAAGTGATATATGACCCCACAGAAAAATTTTATGTTTATCTGAATTTCAATTCTAAATATTATATACATCCTCTGTGGGAGGTGTTTGTGAACATTATAAAGAGTAACCACAACCAACTCCTTCAATCACAACTTTATAAAAAAGTTATATGAAATGGATTATAATAATATATTTTAAGTTAGTTAAATACATGGAATATAAATTGAGAATCGCATGTATTGACAGGACATGTACATAAGTTGAGGATCAAACTTAGAGTGGAAACCAAACAATCCCAGATAACTTCGTGCAATGAAGTTAAGGAATTAACCGGATGATGTGGTCAACATGACAACATGTAAAGACTTTAGAACCGATTGGGGGATAAAAACAAATACAGCTGAATTCCAACAGGAATGAAATCAAAGATTGAATCGAAGTTTGAAAACAGGAACTGAAATCTTTCCAAGATTAAAATTGAAAATCGAAGATTGATACCCTGTCAAAATAAATCAAAAAGGCGGGCTCATTACTAGGATCACCTTTTATCTTCATTTTATAACAGTTATTTCATATATATTTTACATGTAACTTTTTATTACTGTATTTGAACCTCACCCTTTCAATTTCCCAAGAGGGCTTGTTTTCAATTAATTCGAGTAGTTACTAGTTCTTTTCTGATTTTAAACTGCGAATAATAACATTTGTCGTTACTACCTGCGTTTTTCCAGACATGACATACTAATTAAATTCTACTCAAATAATGAATTTAGAATATGGAATCTGTTTATTTAGCCGTACTGCACTAAACCTGTGAAATTCTGACATCTAACTTTCAAGGTCTACCAAAGGTCTTCGATATTTATGAATTTGTTTGTTACAATGTTTTGGGTACAATATCATGTACTTTTTAGAATTTAACAAAAGTGTTTATTTTATAATATTATATACAAATCATATATCCAAACTAAAAAAGAGAGAAAATAATTATAACCTCTATAATTCCCTAAGTTTTGATAATAAATAAAGCAATAATATAATATAATACAATCATCGTCCAGGCTGGAGCATATTGTCCAGACTGGATCAATGAGAAATCTTTAAATTAAAAATCGTTACTACGGGTTACTTCAGTCGTCAATGGCACAACTATCACGAATTAACATCTCCCTTATATCCCTCCCCACCAAATCTAAAACCCCCACCTCCATTTTCCACGTCGTTCAGAGAAAGACGGGAGTGAAGAGGCGGCCAAGAGCATAGACAGCGCGGAGAAGGACAACCAGGACTCTTAAATATAAATTACAATATAAAAATTTTTTCAATTATTATATATACAAATTATTTCTATGCCAAGGGCAAGGACGAAAGACGATCAGCAGATTCGTTCTCTTCGATGAACTCCTGCATTAATTACAGAAGCTTTTTGCTCACATCAGTCAGCGTAAGCCTGTGACGCTTCGTACGAATCCTTAACGCGGAATCCAGAGCAGACTTTAGTCAAGGTGATACATGGAGCAATAAACAAATACAATCAAGATGCTTTGAGGACTACGAAGGCACAGACTGGACCACTCAGTGGAGATAATTTGAACTGAGGTAGAAGGGATGTAAGGACCACCACACAATGGAAAATAAACTTGATGGGAAAATTTTATGACAGGACTGTTTGAACATAAGGGTGAACTTCACTGCGGTGAATAGTTTCTAGCGGGAGATTTTCATTTCAATTCATCATGACCAGGGTGTTATGAAATTCGAAATGATGAGACTTCAGTTATAATTTTGGATCCATCCTTTTTTATATACTATACGAAAGTGACATGCGTCATTAAGGTCATTAATATCGATATGAGGGTGACTTTCACGTTGACTCCGCCGTTAGTAATAACTTTTTATGATGGGTTTCCACATTATGTCGTTTCCCTTCGGAGCGATTCTTTCTTCCCGGCCCTTTGGATTATTTGTGTGGACGGTAAGGCATACAGAGACATTAGGGGAGATATAGTTGAGCATAATAGGTGTTATAAATCTGTAGATTGGCGAACATATTTATAGGTCTGGAATATTTCAGACTCAAGAAGTATTGGTCATGATCCCGGGAATTACGTTTCCACGAACATATCTCAAAGGTATATATATATTCGCACGTGATTTTGCCGCCGACACCTGCATCTTTCTTTTTTCCAAACCAAACTGTCAGGGACCATATGAACTATGGTCTTACTTAACATGCCTGTCAAGTAGTGCCTTTAGCAACCATCGGTAAGCAAAAGAAACTTACCTGAGAAAGTTGACTTCCAGGTACTCTGGGAACCGACAGAGATTTTTGCTTCAGCCCAATCCACTCTGAAAAATACAATACATTCGGCAGTAATCGAGTCATAATAGGATTTTATGATAAAAAATAAAAAATGCACAAATAAATCTCTATGCTAAGGTATTAATTTCAACAGTCAGTCAGGAGACAAAATGAATCAGAGTAAACTAACTCATTTCCTCTCTCTCACTTTTCTCAGAGTGGACCCACAAGGTTAAAACGGTCCCACTATAACTCTGAGAAACTGACTAACTATTGAAATAAAAAGAAGGGAAGCAATACTGAATTCTAATATAGAATTTTAAATTTTTTACCTTTGTATAAGTGGACAAAATATATATTTCAGTGGTAGTCAAATAATTTTTTTAGTAGCGTATTACGATGATCTCCTTTCCACATAGTAAGAAGAAAGGATCATCAATAATACTTAATTCATCGAAAACTCCTGTACCTCTGCTACCTATGAAACTTTAATTAAAATCATGGCCTTTTATATTTTTGCAAAACAAAAACAATATGAGGAAGTCTTTTTCCTTATTCCTTTTATTTTACTTTTAGATATAAATACATTAATTATCAGAGGCAGGTGGTGGTTTTCCATGAATATATATACCATAATTATATTTTTGTATAAAAATTTCTATTTATACAGTATAATATACACTGTATAAACGCTTTTTGATTGTATTTTGGGTAATGCAATCACACAAGACTTTCTTATTTAGTTTGTAAATTTTTTTAAATTAGTCTGTACTCATACACGGAGAATACATACACACAATAGATCACTTAGGCAAGAACATTTTCTCTAGGAGGGATATTCGTCTCATAATTTGAAATTTTTGACGATCAGACATACTAGTAAGCATTCATCCAATAAACTCAATCTCCATCACGAAAATTGTTAAGTTTTATACTATAGTCAGAAGGAAGTATATTAAGAGGATTAAGAAAGATTAGAGAAACTTATCTGGTTTTAGAGTTTGAGATAAGTTCATTTTTTGCTCATTTACTATTAGCTTTTTCAATCATAATGAACAACAGAGAGCAACATGTTAATTAAAAGGAAATATGACAGAGCAATCCTTCAAACAGATGAAACAAAGCTAACAAATTTCTGAGCTTATTTATTTCATCTCAGGGAAAGATCAACTTTTCAATTTATAACACAGAGAATGTTATAAAAGACTGGTACGTCTCCTGTGACGGACATATTCTATGGGGGTAGACATTACATTCGGAAAATTGGGAACCATTCCTCTACTTCTAGTACTGGGAGGAATAGGCAATTGCATTTCCTCCAAGATTTCATCATCTATATGGACCAAAGTCAAATTACTATTATCCAAATGGACGTTAGTGGGATCACCAATTACCTCTCCCACTATTTGAAAAGGGAGAATTCTAGTCTCCGAGACAGGTGAAGAAACCATTTCAGCCGACGGGGACATATTGAAAGAATTACTATTTGGCGGGCTGAAACCATAAAATTCAGTCTTTTGAGAGCTGGAAGAACTATCTAGGGTAAAAAGGTTTGACCCATCGACCGGCAAATCACCCACAACATTTCTCTCTGACAGATCCATAAGGTCATCAGAAGAGACTGAGGGGGAATAGTTAGGTCTATCCATAAAAAAGGACGGGGGATCCGTTAAATTCAACCCAGATGTTTCCAGATTAGTATTTTCCAACTGCTGTGCTTGTGAAACTATAAGATCTTCATTATTATTAGTTAACCTTACAGGAGAAAGGATAGAGGGGTATTTAAATTTACTAGGGTATTCATGAGAATACATATCAATATAATCTAAAACAGGGGTAAGTATCTCGTCCTGGTTGACCTCCAGGGTACTACCATGGCTCTTAGGAGAACTAGTCGGAATATTTATTAAATCTGTCTCGGATAAACTAGAATCGGAATCTATCTCAGGTAAACTAGAATGGTTAGAATTAGATTCGTCCGAAGAATGGATAGGTGAAATGGGAATTACGAGAGGAGGCAGCAAGAATTTAACCCCTTTGTGACCTGAAGATTGTAAGTATGTAGAAGACAACCGAGGATCTAACTCCTCCATACTAATGTTAAAGTTTTCCCTTTGATCCCAAGAAGTGGGCTCTATTACAGGAGTTAAATTGGGCAGTTGAATATAGTCACTTAAAGAGATAGGATTAAAAGTTAAGAATCCCTCAAAATCAGCTTCCTCCTCCAGGGAATCATCGATATTAGTGAACAAGGAGGTATCGGCGATAGACTCTGACTCATAAGAATTAGCTGAATCAGTCTCAGACTCAAGATCGCTGGATTCAGGAGGATTTTCATCATCCTCATCCCCATCCAACAAACTCTCCTCGTCCGAGAAAAATGCATCACTAATTTCTTTATTTCGAGTCAGGTATTTTCGCAAATAACCCGGAATCTCAATCCATTCCCTTAAGTGTGAAAAATGGACTTTTTGAGTTCTACTGGGGGGATTGGTATTCCGTTGGATGACATATGCCACCCTATTCGGGTTCACGTCAACAACGGTAAAGGGTCCTTCCCACTTATGATGAAATTTAAGAGCAGTGCTTGGCCCAGTTCGTATTACTTTACGAGCTACTTTTTGACCAACCTTGAAAGGTTTAAAGTTGACACTGCCCTCTTTCCAATATTGGGGAAAAGTATGCACTGGAGTATGGGATTTTTGTAATAGATAATCCGAAGGGGACATGTCCAAGGCGCTATGATAAGTATTATTATAAATTAATATGGAGGAAGACAATTCTTCATCCCAAGTAGCGGGTTGTTCCAGAACCAAACATTTCAGTAGTTGAATCAAACTCCGGTTAAATCGCTCTGAGACACCGTTACTCGAGGGATGAAGGGGAGATATTCTCACATGTTTAATGTTGTGTTTTTGTAACACCTGTTGGAATACCTGGGAAGTAAATTCAGTTCCATTATCAGTTAAAATACGATTTGGAACTTTAGGAAGGAAAGGGAGAACTTGGTGTTCCCAGTTTCCGAAGACGGTCAAGCTGGACTTGTCGGCAATGGGACTACAGACACCCATTTGGAATAATGATCAATAAAGATCATGCAATATTTATTTCCTTTAAAAGTTTTAGGGAATTGAATCAAATCCATGGCACATAAATCGAAGGGATAGTTGGCCAAGATTTTCAACATGGGTGGAGTAATATTGGAAGAAAAGTTTTTCTGCATCTGGCAAACAGGGCAACACCGCACTACATCTGAAATTACCTGGTTGACCCTAGGATGCCAAAAATGCTTATATACTAACTGAAGCAGCTTGTTCCGGCCTATGTGGGCACAGGATACATGGAGGCCCAAAACTATGTGCATTAGTAAGTCCAAAGAAATCGCGTATAACAGATCCCCAGACGTAGTTCGGTAATACAAAATGTCATTTTCCAAGATCATTTGTTTAGAATGACTTTTGTATGGTTTGGGTACTTGTTGCCAATTTATATTGTTAACATTTTTCTTAAAACCCTTCAATAAGTAACGAAGAGTACGATCATTATTTTGGTCGTATATAATATCTGTATCGTTAATATTAGTATTAACTACTGATATGTTTTTCACCTGTATGGTGGAAGATTTCAAAGTGGACCGGGTACAAGTTGAAATGCCCTCGGCTACCACAGTTAATTTTTTCCCTTGAAGATGAATCAGTTGCTTCCGGGACATGTCCGGTAATAGGTGGTTATCCCTCAGAGCACAAGTACCAAGTATCAATGGGTTATCTACCATGTATTCCTGTGGAACTATAAAGAAGGCTGAAGGATGAGTTTCAAAACCCATGTTAAACCTCAGGATTAGGTTTACATAATGAACAATGGGAATCATTTCTTTGTTTCCGAACCCACTAATAGCCTTCACTCCTATGTCTTGTGAATTTAAAAGCTCCTTGGACTTCCCTAGTAGAGGGACAATCTCAGAACTTATCAAATTTACTCCCGCCCCACTATCTACAAGGCAATCATAAATGGGAGCATCATGATCGTCCAACTTGACACAGACGACCAATGGGTCTATATCAGCCTGACACAAGTTAATGGCGACGACCATGTCCTCACTAGCATAGGAACAAAGGGGATACGAAACTTTACTCATGTGATTCTTTCCACCATGTTTAAGAGAAGAATCATCAAGGTTTTTCGCAGAGTCATTCACAATGTCCTTTTCCACAGAGTGACTCAAATCTGCGGGGACTATTCGTTTAACTGTTTTTCCTGGTGAACTTCAGCAAACCCCCCTTTGCACCGACCCTCATAATGAGATACATTGCAGTACTCACAGGGATCCAAAAATAGGCGTTGGGGAAGCGGCTTCTCAGTTGGTTTAGCCATTATTACATTTTCTGGGGCTTCAGGGAGATAAGATGTTCTCGAATATACCTTCTTTACAGCTCCTTGAAGGTATTCTTTAGGCGGAGTTCGATCAGGATTACTGGATCTGGGAGGTGTGCGTTGAGTACACCTCATTCCCGCGTGAGGACCTCTACAAAAGGGACATACTACTTTTCGGTTATTTATGGGAGACGATGGAGGGGAATTCCTAGCTCTACATTCGGTATTTAGATGGCCGGTTTTCTTGCAGTAGCTACAGACTCCAAGGTACTTATAGCAATCCTGCATTTCGTGTCCTCTCTTCTCACAGTAATCACAGAGGAGATTCCTTCGATCCTCAGATCCGGACCGAACATTTCGAGTTACGCTGCGAGTATTAGTAGTCCTGACACGGTCCTCGTTCCGGGGTGAACTACGAACCGTGTTATGGAAAGAACGACTGTAGCTATTTCTTTCCGGAGGACTACGTTGACTGACATTGGTAGGGCGATGGTTAGTTTTTACTGATGACTTAGTTTTTCGTTGTTCGACTTTTTTCCGTAGAACATCAGTCCATCCAGGAAGGGTAGTATTGATTTTGGTACTTCTGACTCCAATGATTCGTTTTATGATCAACCTCCCGGATCAGATCGTTAATAATTTGTAGTGGGTCGTTCCAAGACGGTATTGATTGGACATGTGAATGGAAAAGGCAGTATTTCCATCCACTGTCCAAAGACGTCTGCAAAGATTCGACAATATTCTCCCAACGAAGCTCTACATACCCGATCCAACTCCGATCAATTTTTATATATTACGGTTACGACTATTGTTTTCAATAAGATGGAGGCCAACTACAAAGGAAAGCTATTCTAAGGGAATCATGATCTCTCATATCGTGTATCTAGGATATGCTTGACTAGCCAGGCGTTCCAACCGAAGGGCAAACATTTTAATGCTCTCATTGGGATATCGGTGAGCAGCATGATACTTCTGTATCCTATATTCTTTCTTCTTACGTTCCTCATCTCGATACCAGCATACAAGATTATCCCGTACAGAGAAGTATTCACGGTTATCTTTTATTATTTCTCGGTATATGTGAAGAAATTTGCCTTCTAGCTGTCGTCCTAGCAGTCTCAACCATTGGTGATGGGCATTTGGATAATTAAGGCTACAGTACGCCTCAAAAATCAGCCAAAGTTAGACTAAAATCTTGTTTCTGATTTCATATTTAAGATTTCCCAGGGGTCTACACCTTAAGTTTTTCTGAGATAGTTCTTGAAGCAACTGTGTAAGAAAGAGTACCAATGGCCTCCTCCAGCATGCTCAAGTTCTTGTTTGTTTGATGGCCCTGAAATTACTAGAAGTTCATATGTATCGGGAAATATGACGTTCTATTTCGTTTGTGGTAATCCTTGAGGAAAACAACCAGAATACGACCTAGAGGGTCAATAGACATCTGGTGCTCCGGATACTGATTTACTGGGATTGGTTC
>JABUQX010051633.1:70000-75000 GCA_015478945.1 Trachelipus rathkii | reverse complement strand
TCCTACATTAGGTGGTAGAAGAGCCGTAAATTCTCAGTTTCGAGTAGTTATATATTTGAGTACAGAAGAGTTTTATATTTCCTTGTAAGTCATTATTTATCATCCTTTCAAACTGTTCATTTACCCCTTTTTTTTTTACTCCTACGTATGCAACTATATTATTTTTGTTTGTTTTTTTCCTTCGCATATATTTCTATACACATTTCTCTTTAACCTCATCGCTTGCTTTTAGTACATTCAACCACGCCTCATTTTTACCTTTTACTTCTTGCATCACATCTTTATTCCAACACTCACTATTGACATTTTTACATCCTTCTTTAGCACTTCCACCTACTTCTCTTGCACTACAAGTAAAGACTTAACTTCATTTGCTTTCATATTTGTTCAGTTTCATCTTGTTCATATTCAGCTGATTTATTTGCAAGTGTTTTCACATACTTTTCCATAAAACCTTGTTCACTTGACTTCTCAATCATAATTCTTCCTCACTCCCCTCCTTATCTCTTTCCTCTCCATCCATGTACTCACTAACCTAATTTTACATAAAACAGCATAGTGATCTGATATTCCCTTCCCCAACACAAAAGATATTATATATATATATATATATATATATATATATATATATAAATAAATATATAAAAGCAAATATATATATATATATATATATATATGCTATATATATATATATATATATATATATATATATATATATATATATATATATATATATATATATATATATATATATATATATATATATATATATATATAAAGAGTGAGAGCAAAAAGAGAATATATATATATATATATACCCCCACACAAAAAAAATATATATATATATATATATATATATATATATATATATATATATAACAACAAAAAAATTTATCAAGGGAAGGAAAAATTTTATTTTCACTAAAATATTCTGTGAAGGGAGAAAATTTTAGAAATAGTTCTTTTAAATTATTATTATGAATAACTGAACATAATTTTAGACTACAAATAATTGAATCTACTTCTAGGTGATATTTGGTCGATAAAGGATGTTTTCAGCGCAGTCAAGGGAAGAATGATGATTGGAGGTTTCGACGCGGTCAGGACATATGAAGATCTTCTTCGCATGGTTATAGGGCGACAGGGCTAGCAACCCGGTCCTTTCCTTTTTGCTTGAATTACTCTTGGTCCAGCGTTGGTATCTTATGCGCCTAGAAGCAAGATCCTCTGGAGAGCTCTAGGAGAACGAGTTTTGAGGCCTAATGGGAGAAGATGCTAGTTCTACTGAAAGGGCGAAAACCCTACCTGAGAGTGTTTAACTCGAGGACTGGCATCCAAACCCTTGCGCCGAGAAATGGCTTTCTGGAGTGTTCTAGGGTTAAAAGTATCTGACCAGAAGTAGAAGACGCTGGACCTACTGGCAGGGCGAAAGCTCTTCGAGTTATAGATTATATAGATAGACAGAAGAAAAAAGAAAACATATTATATATATATATATATATATATATATAAATATATATATATATATATATATATATATATATATATATATATATATATATATATATATATATATATATATATATATATATATATATGAGTGTGTGTGTGTGTATGTAGGTGTGTGTGTATGTGCTTAGCAATGTGACATCGAACAATTAAATCTATCTCTATATTTGAAGTCATTTTATAAATAAATAAAATAGGAAATAGAATCAATGAATTGGAAAACGTATCTCAAATTCTTATTTTTCATTAGAAAATATCCAAAAAGCGTGGGTGATATAATTGGATTTATTTATAAAATAAGAGAAATGCATTGTGAATATATTAATATTCTAGTATATATATATATATAAATTATATATATAACTTTAAATATATATATATTGCAGTATATATATATATATATATATGTTATATATATATATATATATATATATATATATTTATATTTATATGCAACAATTTTACAACTGCTAACACACGCGCAATTCAAATGTATAAAGAAAACTTTTTACTTTCCCTGTTTAGATCCCGGGCCCTCGCTGTTGGAATAGCAAGTGTTTGACCACTTGACCACGATGAGCTGAAAGGGAAATCCACCATTTAACTTTGAAAGAATACCTACTTTCCAAAGTAATACATGTTAAATACTTATGATGATGACCTTTATCAGACCTCCCCGCTCACACTCGGGTCAAAGGTCAAACAGAGCCAACACTCAGTAAGATAATGTATCAACAACAATTTTCCAACTGCTAACACACACTCACAGTTTAAATGTATGAAGAACACATTTTACTCTCTCCGGCATTTGACATGCCTTACTTTGGAAAGTAAGTATTCTTTCAGAGTTAAATGGTGGATTTCCTTTTAGCTCATCGTGGTCAAGTGGTCAAACACTTGCTATACCAACAGCGAGGGCTCGGGTTCGAAACCCAGCAGGAGAGAGTAAAAGTTTTCTTTATACATTTGATCTGTGAGTGTGTTATCAGTTGTAAAATTGTTGTGATATATATATATATATATATATATATATATATATTAGTTAAGAGCTAATTCGTTAGCAATATAGTAGCCTATATAAATATTATATATATATATATATATAAATATATTATATATATATATATATATATATATATATATATATATATATATATATATATATATACTTAACAGAATTAGGTTTTAATCTTTATTAGTTTTTGTTTATTTGATCAATTGCCTTTTTATTGGATTAACACACTTTAGTGAAACATAATTTTGTTAATTAGATTTACATCAAAACATTAAAATATTGTTTACACTTTTAATTTTTCACAAGCTTTCGCCGACACAAGTACGACCTCTTCAGGGGAAATTGTAAGGTTAATGTTACTGCTGCGTGGAGGGTCCTAGATTCGGATCCGCATTTGTGAATCTATGGATGGTTTCTATTTTTTATTTTTTGAACGATTTTCTTGTAGTATTTAGTATTTGCCATTATTAAATTTTGTATGTTATCTTTGTTTTTTTCTCTTTTGTTTTTATTATAGTTATTGCTATTTTTTATGCAAAAGGATTCTGCCATTTTTTGTTTGTTGGTGTCTGAGACATAAATGATTGGTTGCATACTTTCTATGTTTATTCTATGGTTGGAATTGCTTCTATGGTGTGTCATAGCAGAATTTTGGTTATCCATCTTCAAATCAAGTTTGTGCTGATAGTTTCCCCTTTTGAAATGTATTGTTTCCCCTATATACACAGCTAGACAATTGTGGCAAGGAACTTGGTAAATGCAGTGTGTTTTGTTGGAGTTTTCAAATTTGTTGGGTTTTAGAACTTTTTTTTAGAGGTAATGTGCTTGAAGAGGTGGTTAATCTAATCAAAGGGCAATTGATCAATATATATATATATATATATATATATATATATATAGAGAGAGAAAGAGAGAGAGATATATATATATATATATATATATATATATATATATATATATATATATATATATATAGTTAATAGGGAAGCTTTATGGCAAGTATTAGTGATATATGGTGTTGGTGGTAGGCTTCTGAATGGAATCAAAAGTATGTATGACGATAGTGAAGCGTGTGTAAGAATAAATGGTGTCAATGGTGATTGGTTTAATATTAATAGCGGAGTGAGACAGGGTTGTGTTATGTCTCCTTGGTTAGTTATTCAATGTGTATATGGATTGGGGTTATGAAAGAATTCGAGTTGGATGGCAGGAAATGGTGTTAGAATGATGGAGAATGGAGATGAGTGGAGGGTGCCCTACCTATTATATGCGGATGATTTGGTTCTGTGTGGCGAATCTGAAGAGAGTTTGAGAGGATTGGTAGAGAGATTTGGCAGGGTATGTAAAAGGAGTGGTTTGAAAGTAAACGTAGATAAGAGTAAGGTTATGGTTGTGAGTGAGGACAGTCCTCAGTGTGAAGTTATGTTAGATGATGAGCAGCTGGAGCAAGTGTCTGAGTTTAAATATTTAGGGTATGTGTTGGATGAGAAGGGAACGGATGATGCAGAGTGTAGTAGGAAAGTTGTGAATGGCAGGAAGGTGGCTGGTGCAATTAAATCGTTGGTGGATGTAAAGGGACTTAAGTCTTGAGTGTGCTAGGGTCTTACATGAGGGTACGTTGTTACCTGTGTTATTGTATGGTAGTGAGACTATGGTCTGGAATAAGAAGTATAGATCTAAAGTTCAATGTGTTCAGATGGACAATCTTAGGGGTATGCTAGGTGTGAAAAGAATTAATAAAATGAGGAATGAACGTATTAGAGAGTTGTGTGGTGTGAAGAAAGGGGTAAATGAGAGAATAAATGAAAGTATGTTGAGATGGTTTGGTCAAGTGGAAAGGATGAATGATAGTCGGTTGGTTAAGCGGATGTATAGTGGAGAGTGTGTTGGGAACCGACCGGCTGGGAGACCGAAGAGAAAGGGGATTGAGTCGGTGAACGAATGTCTGAAGGAGAGAAATGTGAGTTTGGCAGAGGCGAGAATAAAGGTGCATGATAGGAGAGAATGGCGGGTTTTTGTATGGGGGTATGGTTGTGGCCCACCTGGGCCAGGGGATGAACCCTTACACTGACGATTTACCATAGTGAGGGTCCGTCGCGGTCCCATGAAGCTCTAGGGTGGATTTTCTGTCTGTGACGAGTTCTCACTAATTAATGGTACAGAGGGGGCGGTAAGGCTGGGCTTTTCGACTTTTTGTCATATTCTTCTACTGCTTTTCTTTTCCGATGCATGACACACCTTACCCCAGTCTTGGGGCAAAGAGGAAGATAAAGAAGAAGAAGAAGATATATATATATATATATATATATATATATATAAGAGCAGCATATATACATATATATATATATATATATATATATATATATATATATATATTTATATATATATATAGAGAGCATATATATATATATATATAGAGAGTATATATATAAATAAATTTATTCACAATGCGTTTCTCTATTTTATTAATAAATCC
>JABUQX010051633.1:52500-57500 GCA_015478945.1 Trachelipus rathkii | reverse complement strand
ATATATATATATATATATATATATATATATATATATATATATATATATATATATATATATATATATATAACTTGAATATATATATATATATATATATATATATATATATAATACTAAATATATGTTATGTTATATATATATATATATATATATATATATATATATATAAAAAAAAAATATATATATATATATATATATATATATATATATATATATATATATATATATATATAAATACCGAATATATATATATATATATATATATATATATAATATATATATATATATATATATATATATATATATATATATATATATATATTTATATATGAATAATCCCATTATTATTCTCACTAAACAAAAAGAAGAGTTTTTAAAACTTTAACACACCACCCCAGTTTCTTTTTCTCTGTAAGGGCGCTGTTCGCTCTTGCATGGAGTACACAGAATATATCTGTGTTGGTTTCACTGGCACAACCCTTCTTGAAAGGGGTGAAAACGAAGACTTTTCGAATTATTAACATCTGCTCTTATTAATTCTCTTCAATCTCTATCCTGCCCTCGAACTTTTGCATCACTCTTCCTTTTACAGTCGAACTGTTGCGTCACTCTCCCTTTTACAATCTCTATAATTGCGGACGCTATTCCAACGAGCTCTCTAATCTCATATACCTCCTCCACTGAGGAGAATTCATGAAACTCTTCAATCTCAACAGCCTTATTCTATTTCTGTCCAACTCTGACCCTAAGTATGATAGATATGATCATTCTTAATTGAACAATACCGGTAAAAACGACATTGTTCTACCAAACTCTCTAATGTCACACGTCTCCTTTCCTGAGAACTTATGAAATTCCTCAAACTCGACAGTCTCATTCTATTTTTCTCCAACTCCATGACCCTATGTATGACAGATATGTTCATTCTTACTTGCACACTAATGGTAAAATCGACATTGTTGTACGAAACTCTCTAATCTAACACGTCTCCTTTCCTTAGGAGAACTTATGAAGTCAATCTCGACAGTCTCACTCTATTTCTGTCCAAATCTGACAATAAAAATGACAGATACGTTCATTCTTGCTTGTACACTACTGGAAAATCGACGTTGTTCTATCAAACTCTTTATTCTCACAAGTCTCCTTTCCTGAGGAGAACTCAGGAAACCCGTCAGTCTCAACAGTCTCATCCTTATTCTGCCAAATTCTCTGACCCTTAAGTATGACAGATATGCTCATTACTAAGTTACACTACTGTTAAAATCTGGAACACACACACACACACACACACACACACACACACACACACACACACACACACACCTACACACACACACACACCCTTTCTTCTATTTCATATACTACCTATGATTTAAATTCTCACTAACGCCTTGTATTGGTTTATGTCTTTGCATACATACATACATACATACATACATACATACATACATACATACATACATACATACATACATACATACATACATACATACATACATACATACATACATACATACATACATACATACATACATAAATACAGTGGAAATTTTAAGGAAAGAGAGAGCTTATTATCTTTCACACTTCAAAAGAATTTTTTTCCCTTTATAATTATTTATCTTTTTTTTTGCTTTGTTTTAACAAAATTTATTAAAAAGTTCATATTTATATCTTTCCCTTTTTCTATTTAAAGTTTATAATCTCCAAGCCTCCCGCCCTACACTTATTCAAAATCATATATATATATATATATATATATATATATATATATATATATATATATATATAGTTAAAAATATATAGTTATATTATATATATATATATATATATATATATATTTAAACAAATAGAGGATATCCAAATATACATATTTATCATAGTATATTTGGTTACTTATATATATATATATATATATATATATATATATATATATATATATATATATATATATATATATATATATATATATATATATATATATATATATATATATATAGATGTTAAATATTGCATAATAATCGCAATTATATAAGATGTTAAAGAAAGAACATATAATAGGAAGGTAAAGAATTAACTGCCTTCTCCGGGATTGAACCACCGCCATGTTGCGACTGAGGACAATATACCCGGTGCGTTACGACTGAGCCATCCTCCAACCCAAAAAGTTTGATTCAAGAACAGTTATAAAGCAAACTGAGTCTCCCTTCAAGGCGACATCATCAGGTGTCCAGCCTGTCCTATCCCCTGCCTTATATTGTAGATGTTAAATATTGCATACTATTGCAATTATATAAGATGTTAAAGAAAGAACATATAATAGAAAGGTAAAGAATTAATGCCTTCTCTGGGATTGAACCACCGCCATGTTGCGACTGAGAACAACATACCCGGTGCGTTACGATTGAGCCATCCTCCAAGCCAAAAACTTATTTAAGAACAGTTATAAAGCAACCGAGTTCCCTTCAAGGCGACATCACCAGGTGTCCAGCCCGTCCTATCCCCTCGTTCTTTATAGCCGTGGGACAAGCAAATATTGCATAATAACGCAGCTATATATGGAGGCAGCAAAGAACATAGCGGGTCAGAGCTGGGTTAATCACTTCTGGTTGGAACACAATATGTTAAAGAAGACGAGCCGTGTCTCGATTTCGGGGTTAAACAAAGCCAAGCGTCGAGACATCAGTGCTCGCCTTGTTAGTTGTGAGGCGTTAATATTGCATAGTTAACGCAATTGAAAGATGCTAAAGAGCAACATGTTACTCGGGCGCAGCAGACGAGCATCGGCTGAAGACAGCCAGTCGTGGCCCACACGAGTTCCTTCAATAAAAACCAGCCTGCTCTTGCATTAGATAATACTGCACGCACCAAGGCGGATGCTGCGGTTAAATCAGCTGGCGGGTCGTGAAAGGTAAGACCAACTGGCCTCTCCGATTGAACCGCACCGGCAAGCCGTCCTAGTCGCAAACATGGCGGTGGTTCAATCCTGAGAAGGCAGTTAATTCTTTTTTTACCTTCCTATTATATGTTCTTTCTTTAAATCTTATCTAATTGCGATTATTATGTAATATTTAACATCTTACAATATAAAGAACGAGGGATAGGACAGGCTTGGACACCTGGTGATGTCGCCTTGAAGGGAGCTCGGCTGCTTTATAACTGTTCTTGAATCCAAGTTTTTTTGGCTTGGAGGATGGTCGTAACGCACCGGGTATATTGTCCTCAGTCGCAACATGGCAGTGGTTCAATCCCGAAGGCAGTTAATTTTTTACCTTCCTATTATATGTTCTTTCTTTAACATCTTATATAATTGTGATTATTATGCAATATTTAACATCTAAAATATAAAGAACGAGGGATAGGACAGGCTGGACACCTGCTGATGTCGCCTTGACGGGAACTCGGTTGCTTTATAACTGTTCTTGAATCCAAGTTTTTGGCTTGGAGGAGCTCAGTCGTAACGCACCGGGTATATTGTCCTCAGTCGCAACATGGTGGTGGTTCAATCCCGGAGAAGGCAGTTAATTTTTTTACTTCCTAATTATATATATATATATATATATATATATATATATATATATATATATATATATATATATATAGTATATATATATATATATATATATATATATATATATATATATTATATGGGTATATATATATATATATATAGCATATGCATGCTATATATATATATATAAGATATATATAAATACGGTTGCATATTAGGTTAAATAGATAAGTATATATATTGTATATATATATTTTTATAAATATATATATATATATATATATATATATATATATATATATATATATATATATATATATATATATATATATATATATATATATATATATATATATATATATATATATATCCTGTCTCTCATTTTGTTTTTTTTTTTTTGTCTGTTTGTTTTTGTTTGTTTTGTTTGGCTGTGGGTGTGTGTATGTAGGATGCCATAAATTTGCACGGGCGCGGACTTTCTATCGACTTTATCAACATCCGCGGCTTAAAATCTAACTTCTTGCCTCTGTGGAATATCACCTCTCTAACCTTAACCCTAACCTTGCTCTTTGTCTGAAACTCAGATGTCTAAGAATTCATCCTCTAACTCGTTTAATGTATCTAACTACAACTTATTTCATAATTTCCGTCTGAAGGGTGGAGTATGTGCCTATGTAAACATAAACACTCCTGTAACACGTCTCGAGAATCTTGAATCTCCTAACTTCGATGTTCTGTGGCTTAAAATCTTTCTTCCTTCTACTACAATAATCTTGTGCTTCTGCTACTGTTCTCCTAACAGAACAGATTTTCACGCCTTTTTTGAATATCTTACTACTTCTCACGAGACTGTTATATCTTCTCATCCAAATACTGAGGTCCTCTATTTAGGGGATTTCAATGTACACAACACCGAATGGTTGGGGTCCTCTCATACTGATTTAGGTGGGGAGGAGGCCGAATCATTCAGCATTCTCAACGATCTGAGCAACTAATTAAAGAACCCACACGCACCTTCTGGATCGTCCAAAACACTTGAACACACTTGACCTATTCTTCATCACTACTTCTTCTCTTTATAAATACGTACTTTCTGCTCCTATCGGTGCAAATCTGACCACAACCTTTATATCTCTCAATTTTATGCTCTCCAACAGCTCCATCCTGCCCTACGCGTTTTTTCTGGCACTTTGATCGGGCCGATTGGGTGGCCTTGCGTTGCTTCTACGCTAACTATAATTGGAATGACTGCTTTGACTCTGGTGACGCTTCGGCTTCTGCCGATAAGGTGGAAGCTGTAATCGTTGATGGGATGAGCAGTTTTCTTCGACTCCCTTCCTCCAAATCTTTCTCTCTCATAATCCATGGTTCGATCGTGCTTGCTCTGGCCATTCAGGCTAGAGACAGTGCGTATCGGGGGTGGAAAAATTCTCTTCTCCTATCACTCTTGCTAATTCTTTCATTCAGCTAGAAATCGTTGAAGGGATACTCT
>JABUQX010051633.1:0-7500 GCA_015478945.1 Trachelipus rathkii | reverse complement strand
TACATTACTTGATAAGCAAGTATAAATCATAATAAATTTCAAATAGAGGTGTTACACCTAATAACACTAACTAATAAAGGGGATATATAGTATGCTTTTATGTCACTTTTATTTAATTATTTAAACTTTTATAAATCATTTATGCTATCTATTTACTTTCACATCTCCTTCTCAGAACTTTTCACCAATAAACGCCATTTTATGAGTCAGTTAATCGATTTAAATATACTGTTATAACTTACTTACTAATGAAAATTTTATATTTAACATTATGTTTTTATTTTTGTTTTAATACTCATATTAATATATCATAGTTGTATAATTAATTATATATATATTTCTATTTTTTTATTGAATTTATTTCATTTATTATTTCTGAGTTATTTGAGGATTCATTGAATTTGTTAGTATATTATTTTCTTTGTTGTTTTTTTTGAGTGTTATTTTTTTTTTTACTTCATGGTTTTGTTTTTGGATAATATATATATATTTCCAATTATCAATAAATATTGATAACAACTTAATATCATGTTTCACATCCATGATAGAAGGACACTGTTATATATATTCAATAACACTACACACCTCTTCCACTAGTCACTTTTATCTTATTTAATCACCTTCTCAATGTGATGTACTACTATGTAAACTATAATATTACATACTATATAAATTTCATCTAAATGCAAGTGTTTATCCAACACCACAGCTATATAAAGAAAAATTTGAATTTAAAGAATCTAAAGAAATGTAATTAAAGATCTTCTTAAAATATGTGTTAGCAACATGTGCTCATAAACAGTTCTCACCAGATAGTTCCACTGTTTGTTGCAGATGTATATTAATACATTACAAAACCACATTATGGGGCCTTCTGCTTATTATAATAAGGAAAAGATAAAAACGCCAAAAAAACCATTTGCACGATCATTATTTGGTTTATTTAAATAAAAAACAACTAATTTTTTTATCTGAGGTTTTTTATACAAAAAAAACGATACTTTAATATGACTTCCACACACTCAATGATTTTTATACTTATCAAACTATTTATATCAACAAATCATTTAATTTATTTAATACTTTACATTGTACACTTTTTAACAAACACACAGCTCACTCATTACTAATACACAAGTATTTACTTTACACTTATAATCAGGTCTAAGCTGGGGAATAATGAAATCGACACGCTAAGTTTACTTACTCACACACATAAACGTTTATATAATTATTTAATTTAAAAACATTTTGTTTTAAATTAATAATAATAACACACATACACTTATATTACTCATTCAATATTGGTACAGTTTTTTTTTAAAATTATTTCATAATAAGTATTTCTTTATTATTATTTTCTATAATTAAAAATTCAATATCCTTCCTAGCTCAATTATATCTTTTGATACATATAACACAAGAAAATGTTTTCTCATTATATTTGTAACTGTCTGAGATTGACTCTTGGGCTGTGATCTAGGAGATTTCTTATAACAATTTTTTATGGTCATACTATCATTAATCAGTTATCTGAGAAGATATCATACTTGTGCTTAACCAGGCGAGAACTGATACTGTTAAGCCAATTATCTGATCGAGTAAAGATAATAAATAATAAATAAACATAATTAAGTGAAGTAACCTTTAAAGCAATAAATCAATAGAAATAAAAATATCATAGAATAATTAATAAGAACCTAAATAACATCCTAAATGACTATAACACATAACTCCACTCATACATCAATGATTATGATAACAACGATGTTGATAGATTCTTAAAATATATTGAGGGATAATCATCTGGTCCTCTTTTTTTATCTATCTTTATGAAGTCGATTTTGAGTATTTTGAAATATTTTAAATGTTATGAGGTCAAAAGAAGTTTACAAAATAAGGTCTTTCTCCTCCTTGCTAAAAAAATATGAACTGGAACCTCTGCCCTGATGGATAGATATAGTGGAAATATGCATTCTCTAGGAGATTCTATCGTATTTAAGTAAAGAATAACCATACAAGCTGTCTTTTCTTTTCTTTTTCTTATCCTTTTTTATACTATTTCTTTAGAATCCTATTTCCCTTATTTCAAATTGTTCTAGAATCTACGTAAAATATTTCACCACAACGTATTTTTATATTGGTAAAATATTTCATTAATTTTCTCTTATTATTATCTATTCATTTCTTGTAAAAGTCTCAGTTGTAAAAGCAGACTCCTCGAGTGTAGAGACTGAGCAGTAACAAAACCCGACACTTGACACTATTATACAAATAACACTCCCTTACAGATACGAAACACCTCAGTTGGAACCATCTTCTTTTATATCATTTCTTGTTAATAACTTGTTTGCACTTGAAATAACTACTTTAGGACTCACTTTAGCGATACAAGCTTTGTTCTCTTTTCTTTCTAAAACTTTTTTAAGCTTGGGTCAACCCGGGGGATTGTCAATTAACATCCCACTAAGATTCGTAAGATACTAATCAAATATATATATAAACTACTTATTCTTCGTCACCACTTATTCTGTATCACCTTAAAAGAGCCCTGCCAATCTTGGGAAGCATTCTCCTCTTGAATGATAACCTTTTTAATAAACGCTTCTTCCGCATAATCTCTTTCTCCATAAAATATTACACGCGCCCTTATATATTTTACGTATATGAAGTCCGGTGTGCACGGTAGATTCGGGCTTAATTTAATCCTACTTCCAAACCTGCGCTGAAGAGTGCAAAATCATAGTGTGAATGTGCAAGATGTTAAAGTACAAAGAATCATCATTATATATGAATTCTTATTTTTATATTCAACTAGAGATTTTCTTTTCCTTAGTCAACTATCATTAGTATTACCGATCATGCTCCGCGAATACTCCGGGAAGACTTATACCCCTTCTCACAAAGCTAGTTCAGTTATCGCTAAGCGAAACTAAGGCGCTTTCGCCCTCTTCGCTTAAGTAATCATCTGTGCAACTTCGAAGTAATATCACCTTTTTACTTTAGAATTTGAATCCATCTTTCTTCTTACAAAACTTACTTCAGCTTTTGAGTGGAAAGTGTTTTCGACACGGTTATGCACTTTAACACAATCTCTTATTCCATTTTGTCATGATGCATCACAATAACACACCAATGCAGCCCAATCAAGGCTATGCTGAGTTAAAACTCTACTATCACCAGACACTCAATACACAGCCGCTGGGATGCACTATTTTTATACACAATTAAAATTAATACTGATTTTCATTTCTGTAGCATACAATTATTTCTTTCCACATTGTTCACAGCCGATCTCGTGGGGTCCGGTTTAAAATGGCTCGAACACGGCGTGCGCAATACAAACAAGCCACGTTAAAATTAACTAGTAGGTCCGCGCTATATTTTCATAACAAACTACATTCCATAAATAGGTAACGCAACAATTTCTTGAACCTAATCCTAATTTGCTTCCTTTAAGCAGCAGTTGAGAAAAATATGACACGGAAACGTTCCACCTTTATGTGCATTCAACTGCCCATAAATATTCGTCTGTACTTCACCTCCCATTTAGTATTGCCCTGATTTGTATCGTCTATTTCCGCCCAAATCACAGTTCTAGACAAAAGTTCTCTCTATGGTTATTTAACTTCTGGAAGTGAAATGTACAGGCATATTTGTTCCCTAGTTTAAGAATGATCTTTCCTATATTTTCTTCTTATTTTACATTCATCTCAAGCAGAACACTTTATTTTACCGATTTCTGGTTTCAATTGAACCTTTTTGGTCTCTATTAATACTGATTCTCCCGTGCTTACCCATATTTCTTCTCTACTTTCACAGTTTTTTCTTTTTTCTTTCACGTCTTTGCCTCTCATCCGTATCCGCACATGCATCCTCTCAAAATAAATGTCTCTATAACATACACACACACAACATAAAAACAAATAAAAGTAACAAACTACCTATCATAAATCATTATTGGGTAAGTTTGTCTTGTTCGAGGGTGGATTAATAATAATCCAATAATAATTTAAATTATATTTACAATACATAAGCATTACGTAAAACTTTAACATCATAAAAATAAAAGCAAAAGAATTGTGCAACAAGAATAATATAATATATATATATATATAATCATATAATAAACATGATATATATACATTATAATTAAATATGATATTATATAATAATTATTATTAAATATACATTATTATTTTAATTATATATTATTTCATATTATCACTATTGTTATTATTATTATTAGAACACACATTAACATAATATATATATATGGTATAAATACTTTCTATATACACACATAACACATATAAACACTACAAGTGCAAGCAGGCAAGATTCTTGGCCACTCAAAACAATATCCTGTACCCTCTCATAATAGCTTTGTAAACGGTTATATACACCTGTAACATCACTCCCAAAAAGGGTTCTCATGTATGTTTTAAATTTTAATTTATTTTTCATATGTAGAGAAAAATAATTAACAACTCCTTTATATGACCATTTTTGTGAAAATAGAGTGATCCACGGACGTGAATGCGCCCGAAGAAATGGCTTGGGGCAGTTGCACAAGCGCATAACAAGCGCCACCCAGTAAGCAACGACCGTCAGTCTTTACGAGAAGAGAGGTGCGTGTCAAGCCATTAGCTTGTTAAAACCACGGAGGTTGTGTTTGGTCGTCGCGCACCAGAACATCTCTTTTACAATTATAATTAAAACATCTTTTACAAACCACGTATATTATTAAATAATTTGTCATTTAGAGTGATCACAGGTTTCCGCGCTATATTTGTGTATTTTAATTTTAATTTAAATTCACATGTGGATACATTTTTTGTTATAAATTATTGTATCTTTGAACACTTTATATTATTATGTATACGTATCGAATGTAGTGTATAGATAATATTTAGAAACTATCTATTTTTTAACACAAAACAACAAAGTCAAACAGTAATTACCACACACACACTTCCTTTCATTACACTGTATTTCAACTCTTCAGCGGGTTAATACAAGGAATGGTAAACCTTTTTAGAGTGGACATTGAACACCATTGACCACATTATCAAAAGAACTAATGTGAAAGAGTTGGTCAATACAGTTGAACACATTAATTTCAAAAAGTGCCTAATTAAAACATGGTGAAAGAAACAGCGAAATAAAACTCCTAATAAACAAAAATTCTAAATCAGGTGAAGTGAAAAAAAAAAGTGCCGATCAAAACAAAACACAACCACAGCCGACAAAAACCATACAAAAAAAAAAAAAAAGACAGTTCAAATTCTCTCTAACAATTCTCTAGGACGCACCCACAATCATTCGGAAGTAAGAAAAGTACACACAACACAGACACACACATCAGCACAACACAGCACACATTTTGGCACTTACACATACGGCACCCACCACGATCGATATTTGATGCCCTGTCAACTTTGAGTCTCAGTTTTGATGCCTCAAATTTTTTGATGCCTTAGTTTTGATGGCTCAACTTTGATGCCTCAAGCTTTTTTTAATGCCGTGTACTTTGAATACCTCAGCTTGGATGGCCCTCAGCTGGAGCCTCACTTTAATAACTTAGTAAGGGCTTTGGTATCGTCAGCTTTGGTGGTTCATCTTTTGATGACGTCTTCGATCTTTTAATGGTGGTAATCTTTGATACCGCACCTATATTGATTTGATTAGTGACCTTAAAAAAAGTTCACTGTAATACCTTAGACACTTAACTTTAACTTACAGCTTTATACAACCATACAACAGCTATAGTCGTCTTATTCACGACTCTGGGCACGATGACACATTGAGACAGTGGTACGGTTCACCCATGAGGACACTGTACAGCTGCACACACAGACACACTATAGTATTTATATTTATATATATATATATATTATATATATATAGTAGTTATATATATATGACTATATTATTATATTATATAGTATATAGTACTATGTATATATAATAGTATAATATATATATATATATTAGTAAATAATATTAATTAGGCGGGAAGGCGGAAATATTGCGCCTGCGGGGGCGCAGCGTCAACCCGCGGGCAGGCGGGAACGCGGAAGATATTGCGCCCTGCGGGCGCACGTCGGCGGGCGGGACGGCAGGCGCCGGCGGGACGTTGGCGGGCGGGAACGATGCGGCGGGAAACGAGCGGGTAACCAGGCGGGTGCGGGTTGGCTGCCTTTGCGGAGGGTGGGTGCGCTCAAGCTGACCCTGGTTGGTTAGCTATGAACTAAGGGAAAACTACTCCGACGACCGATCACAAGTAAGGAAAACATTTCCTTCTTAACTGCTTAAAGGATCTTACCAGCACCGGTCGATCAGATGTTTCAGTTTGAAAAATATTTATAAAATAATAATAATGATTTACTTGTCGTATACTGGAATTACTTTTGATTGGACCCTGAAGATTAGGATTAAGATTAAGATTCTACAAAAAGCTTATCCTAAATTTAGACCTAAATTTAGGCCTAACGTAAGTAGTAAAGTAACGAGTTATTGCAAATAAATAAAAGGTTAACAATTTTACAGAAAAAGGTCGTTTTGAAATATATTTTTGACCTGGAATTAGTTTAAAAAAATCGCCCCGGGATAACAAAAAGGATTATCTACCTAGATTTAGGCCCGTAGCAGTAGTTATTTCAAACAACATTTTACAGAGATGAGGTTCATTTCGTATCTGTAAGGAGTGTGGGTTTTTTGTTGTGTTTTCTCCTGAATGGATTGTCATGTAACATAGAATAATAATATAATCATAAAGTAAAAATCCGAATTATTTTAAAAAACTTGAAAATATTTTTTAAGTTAACCCCACGTGAAAATATAAATGTAAATGTAGGAATAATATTTGTTAATTTTTTGTGTGTTTTTATAATAAAGAAACTTATAATGATTTTAAAAACAAATAAAATAATGTTATGTTAGCAGAGAAAAATCTTTATTTTGTTTAATTTTTTTATACTTTATTCATAGTCCTAAAGATGATGTAACAAGCAGTAGAAGGTCAATAGACAAAAACGTGGGCATAGCTTGATGTAGAGGGCTGGCTAGGGTGCTGGTCCTTACTGATGTTACTGATTTTATTGCTATTAAGGTACGTAAAATATGTTTTTAATAAAATTTTCATAAAAAATAAAAAATTTTAAGTTAAAGTTATTTAACAAACTTATATGAAATTTAAATAAAAGTATTTACGATGCATGAGTAAGCATTGTTCAAGGATAAATAGATGATTTAATATAGAAGTTTTAAGAAACATTTGAAATAATTTTAGCTAATAATTAAGTAATTAAGAAATCAATAAATGTAGACGTGCTTAATTAAAACAGAAATAAAATGTTTTTAATAAATTATACGTTATGTGTGAACTTAAATATCAACAAAGAAAGGTAAATTGTTGGAGTTGTGAGTAAAATCATAAAATCTGAGTGTGTGTGTGTGTTTGTGTGGTGTGGTGCTGTGGCTTGTGTAAGGTGTAGA
>JABUQX010051632.1:0-15000 GCA_015478945.1 Trachelipus rathkii | reverse complement strand
GTAGCCGCTCTGATCCCTCTAACTATCGCCTTATTGTTCTCATTTGTATCTTATCTAAGACCTTTGAAACCCTTCTCAACACTCATTTCTTAGATCATCTGGAATCTCATTCTCTTTTTAACTATCATCAGTACGGCTTTCAGTGCTTGAGGTCTACTGGTGATATACTTTCCTATCTATCCAATTTATGATTTTCCACCCTTAGGGACTATGGGGAGACATGCAGGATAGGGTATGACAAGGGCCACTACTTTCCAAGCTCCCCTCCTTTGGGTTTTCTCTCTCTCTTTGCTTATTATGTCTAGCTTACTTTCAAATCGTTTAATATCGGGTGTTGCTGATGGAGCGACTTCTTCCTCCTTCTTTGTCAATAGTGGTGTTCCTCAGAGTTCTGTCTTATCTCCTACTCTATTAATGTTTTTCATTAATGATTTTCTTAGCTGCTCATCTAACTCTATCCACTCATATGCCGATTACTCGACCCACCATTCTTCAACTCATTTGAAATCTGCTCCATCTTTTTTTTCTAGAATTGCCTCTCGTCTTAATCTTTCCGATTCTATTCTCGCTGATCTGGATAGAATTTCAGGGTGGGCCATCGCAACCTTGCGAAATTCAATTCTTTAAAAACCCAACTGCTACAAATTTCCCTCTCTAAGATATCTTCTAACTTTCCTATCTCTTTCGATGGTTCTTTCATCTCTCCTGTTGACAATATAAACATTCTTGTCCTTAACATAATCAAAATAATGTCTTGGAAACCTCAATCACAATGGCTGCAAAGGCGCCCTAAAAGAAGCTGAGAGTTCTGTTTAGAATGCGTGACATTTTTCCTCTTCTCAGTTACTCCAGCCATAAAAGGGTCTCATTCGCCCGTGTATGGAGTACTGCTATGATATCTGGAGAGTTTCTAGTTTCGCCCGACTTTTGGTTTATAAACTGTCCTGTAGTTTCAAATTCACTTGGCCCACTATCTTTGCGACGCGATATTTGAGCTTTGTTTCTTTTGTATAGATACCACAGCGGCAAGTGCTAGAGGGAGCTGACCACTCGCGTACCACCATCTTTACAACACCCTAGTAGCAAAAGGGGAGTAGTGTCTGCACACTAGTTTTGTGAAGACATTAGCAACTCCAGGCTTGTTTGCTGTGGTGCTTCCTCATTGGCTACCACTTCTGTTCTGTGTAATTATCTTTTATCTTCAATGTTTTCTGCCGAATTTAATCCCACTCACTTTAAGGCCTGCGTCTGTGCTCATCTGTGAAATCTGCGTTAGATAACGTCATTTTCAATGTTTTAACACTCCCACCTTGAATATGGCTCTGCCCGTTAGCAGTGGTGAAAACTATATATATATATATATATATATATATATATATATATATACTAGAATATTTATATATTAAGTTATATAATATAATATATATCTGTAATATATAAATAATAAATAAATATTATATTATATATATATATTTATATATATATATATATAATATATATAATATATATATATTATATATATAATATAATATATATTATATTATATAATATATAAATAAGATAGAGAGAGAAGAGTGGAGAGTAGAAGAGAGAGAAGAGGAGAGGAGTGGAGAGAGAGGAAGAGAGAGAGAAACACAAATTCTTATAATGTTTACAGAAATTTCCTTGCATTTATCAGAGGTCCGTTTTCATTACTGTCTGCGAAAGAGAATCCTCGCAACTTTGTCTGGATCGCTTCAAGACGAGAAAGTTATTAGCCCCCAAGAAAGATTGAGAGGAAATTTTATATAGAGGAAAAGACCTACATCACCTGTTAAAATAAGATTCTGATCTTCCCTCTTATGCTATATACATGATTCCACACACTTAATTGAATAAGTTACGGAAAAAGCTATGATTGAAAGCAATCAAGAAGAAGAAGAAGAAATGTAAAAGTTGAGAAAAGAAAGAAATGAAGATAAGAAGAAAGTAGAAAAAAAAGAAGAAGAGAGAAAAGAAGAAAAGAAGGAGTGAAGAAGAAGAAGAAGAGAAAAGAAGAAGAAGAAGAAGAAGAAGAAGAAGAAGAAGAAGAAGAAGAAGAAGAAGAAGAAGAAGAAGAAGAAGAAGAAGAAGAAGAAGAAGAAGAAGAAGAATAGGAATAAGAATAGAAGAATATAAAGAGAGAGAGAGAAGAAGAAGAAAAAAAGAAGAGAAAAAGAAAAGAGAAAAAGAAGAGAAAAAAAAAAAGAAGAAGGAAGAAAAAAAAAAGAACAATAAGAAGAAGAAATTAAAGGGAAGGGAAAGAAAATTAAAGAAAGAGAGAATGTAGAAAGAAAAGAAGAAGAAGGAAGGAAGCAGAAAGAAAGAAGAGAGAAGAAGAAGAAGAGGAAGAAGAAGAGCAAAGAAGAAGAGAAAAGAAGAAGAAGAAGAAGAAGAAGAAAAGAAGAAGTAAAAGATAAGAAAGAAGAAAGAAGAAGAAGAAGAAGAAGAGGTCAAGTAAAACTAACAAACAAGATTTTAAAAATAACTCAATTTATAGTAAAAATAAATTGAAAATTTTCCCTTTAAACAATAACAAATCTTTACACATCCGTAATATATATATATCTTATTTTTAAAAAAAAGAATAGATTAGAGACACACAGGTTTAAAAATGATTTAACAAAAGAAAAAGAAAAAAAAATTAATAATAATAATTAACAATAATACAAAAAGGAAAACAATGAGTGATAACAGAATACTGAAAAGGATTATTCATAGGTAACTCCTAAATACCTTTTAAAGTTGAATACATCTATATATATTATAACGACGCCTACGTAGTTACATATTGCAGGACAAAATCAAGATATGAAACTATCAGGTTTGCTTCTCTGTATTAGAAAGTAGCATAGTAACTTCTTTTACTAGAAACTTCTCCATTATAAAATAAACTTTACAACAAAGTTGTTTTACATCCATAACAATATATATATATATATATAGATATATATATATTATATATATATATTATATATATATATATAATATATAAATATATAGTAATAAATATATAATATAATATATAATAATAATATAAGATATATATATATAATATTATATATATATATATATATTATTATATATATTATATAATATATTAAAATATATATTATATTATATATATAATAATATTATATATAATATATATATATATATGATAATATATATATATATATATATTATTATATAATAATATATATATATATATATATATATATATATATATGATAGATAATAGATTAGAGATAGATAGATAGATAGAATATATAGATAGATAGATAGATAGATAGATGATAGAGTAGATAATGAGATAGATAGATATAGATAGATAGTAGATAGATGATAGATAGATAGAAGATAATAGCGTCTGATAGGATTTAGAAATAGATAGATAGATTATAATATATATAATATATATATATGATATATAGTATATATAATATATATATATATATATATTATATATATTATATGATATATATATTTACAAATTTATATATATAATATATATATATATATATTATATATAGATAGATAGATAGATAGAATAGAAGATTAGATAATATCTAGATAGATGTAGATAGATAGATAGATGAAGATTAGATAGATAGATAGATATAGTAGCAGTATGTATTGTTATGTATGTATGTATGTTGTATGTATGTAATTAATGTATGTTTTTTAGGAATGTATGAATAATGTGGAGAGGTGCGCAAATCGGAACTGTCACCTCACAAAACTTGTTCAACACAATTGTATTACCTAAAAATGTTTCCTCGCAAAGATTTGGCCCAAGAGAAGGGAATAACAGTTCCAAAAATATGACCCACTCTTGCACCAAGCAGCAGACCCCCAAGCGGCAGAATTACATTTTGTTGATCTGTATTATACCATATTTTTTTTACTGGTTCTTGTTAAAAAATTTTTTGATTTTGTTTTTTCATACATTTTTTCTTATTCTTTCCTCTCCACAATTATACATAATATATATAATATATATATATAATATATATATATTACAACATATATATTATATATATATATATAATATATATAATATATATATATATATATATATAATAATATATATATATATTATAACTATATTAATACTATTAATTTTCCTCCTATCCCCATTGGGAGTAGGGCCGTAGCGCATAGCACACGTGAACAGAAATTAGTGAAAAGGAACATTGACGCAAGCGGAAAAAAGAAAAAGAAGAACCAGACCTCTTACCAGTCCCCTTTTTGCATACCCACCCCAATTGGGAGAGAATTTCGCCGCAACAAATATCCACCCTGAGGTTTTCAAGAGACTGGCGACAGACCCACTGTTACAATGGTTATTTTCTTGTAATAGCGGTCATCCCCTGAGGGAAAGCCACCACCATACCCTCACAAAAGCTTGCCATTCTTCCTGTTATTGCACCTTTCTCTCCGCCTCTGTCAAACTTAAACGTCCTCTCCTTACAAACATTCTTTTACGAGCCTCAATCCACTTTTCTTCGTCTCCCAGCCGGTCGATTCCCAACACACGCAACCACTATCCATCCTGCATTAAATCAACCAAACTCATTCATCCGATCCTTATCCAACATGACAGAACCATCTCAATGTTACTCTAAGCCTTATTCTTTCATTATTTTACGCCTTCTTCACAACCACCCAATTCCTTAATGCGTTTCATTCCTCATTTTATTCAATTATTTTCACACCTAAAACAAGCCCCTAAGATACATATTTCACCTATGATTACCTTAGAACTAAGTTAAGATTTTTTAACATAGTTTCATATAGTGCCTGTGTTATTGCATATTAGTGAGACTATGGTCTCATTAGAAACCATAGTTTCACTAAATATACGGTAACACAAGGTAAAACATACCCGCTCATGAAAACCCACGACACTCTAAACAGTTCCCATTCAACATACACCAAGGTTCAAGTTGCGAGCCACCTTCTACCATTCACAACTTTTTTCTACTACATTCTGCATCATCCCGTTCCCTTTTTTAGCCAACATATGTCCTAAATATTTGAAACTAATACTGTTCCTGTTCTCACCATTCGATTGGACCACACCGGCGAATCTTCTCCTCATCACGCACCTGCCTTACTCTTATCGTTACATTACTTTTTAAACCCCGTCCTTTATACACACCCTGCCAACCCCTCTACCAATCTCTCAAACTCTCCTAGATCACCACACAAAACCAAATAATCACTATACAATCAAATTTCTCTCCAACTCTCTTCATTTTGCCATCTCATTCTAACAACCTTTCCCGTCACCCCATTAAAAATTAAATAGCCTAGGAACCATTAACACTGCCTTGCGCTCACTCCCGGCTATATATTATACTAATCCCTCTTCGGCTTCCTTTATTCTTTGCACGCACCTTCACTATCGTCAAGTAATTTTTGATTCATTCATAAAGCCTACTACCATACACATATATACTAACACTACCACAGATCTTCCCTATACTTTATAATATCTGTAATACGCCTGTTGCAGAATCCAAATAAACCTAAATACAATTTATTTTTCTTCCTCGTGCTCTGTTTTTTAATACATCCAATTTTTTCTCAATGTAAAAATTTGTATCACACCACCATTTCTACCACTTTCTAAAGCACCTTGTTTTCCTTCAACCAGATCAGTACCCTCATGTCACTCGACACCGTACTTTCGAACCAAAATATCAGCATATATCTTCCCTACACACAACACTCAATCAAATTCCCATATAGTTACTACAGTTCCCCTACCCCCTACCCTTATTAAACGGTATACTATACTGCTGCTCTTCCAATCTCTCTGAAACCTATACCCTCCATAAACGATTTTGTTACACAACTTCCCAAATCCATTCAATCACCAGTCTCGAACTTACCATTCTGATTCATTTTCACTAGTATTTACGCGCAATCACGACAAATCATGTTGACCGTGCGGCAGATTATTACCATTCCTCAACTTTCTCACACCACATTTCATACACCTTCATCCCAACCATACCTCATTCTTCTTCGCACGCATCATGAACCCAACACACGATTCACTATCACTTCTATGTACTATTACTGCCCAACGTCCGTATACGAGAAATTTCGCAGAAGGTTCGTAATCGCCCACTCTTCTCAGCATCCATTTATCAGTTACAAAAGCACCATCCCTATCATTATTCTATGCAAATCCCCCCTTACTTTCATTACTAACCTTTCGCTCGCCTTCCTTCACAGAAGAAAATCCCAATTCATCGCACACCTTTCCAAACTGTTCATTTACCTCTTGTTTTCCTTCTACGTATGAAACTTTAAGTCTTCCTTTTTTCTTCCTCTAGATTAATTTCAAAATCTTTGCTTGAGGCCTAGTCATGGAATTTAGCACCATTTCAACCACGCCTTTTTTGTTAGCTTTTAAACTCGCTGTGCGCATCAACCTCTTCATTCCACTATATTCACTGTTGATGATTTCGCTAACTTCTATTTAGAACATCCACAAACTTCCCTCTTGCAAAAAAGACTGCTGTTTTCTGCGTTCAGTTTTTGTCAAGATTTGCTTCACGGTTGATAATTTACCGCACATTTGAACGGTTTATATTCTGCTAAATTCCGCTTCTCTTAAATATTGTTCCTATCCTTGTTCACCCCTAATTAAATTCCTCACTCTTAATTTCTTCCCACGTTCCTCCTTACCACTTTTATTTCTCCATCCAAGCCCCACGAACTTAATCTTACATAAAACAACACATGATCTGATATTCCCATTAATCCCATCCCCAACCCCCTCACTATTTTAACATCCATTAAACATACTTTCAGGCCAAATTTCCTTTTTCCGACCATGCACAAATAAAAAATGCATCTTTTTCAACTGTCAATTTCCATCCCTTTTACCCCACACCAACCCTCCTGAATATTACCAAAGAACACTCTTGTGTTTGAAGAAATATGCATTACTTACACACATACCTCGCTCCTCATAGAAATCAATCACCTCATACCATTCTCATTTATTCTCCCGTCACTTCCAATTTACATAATCATCAGTCATCCACTTTCTGAAGTTTTACCATTCTCCAATCCATTTAATCTCCCAACATACATCAATCGTTAGCTCCTACTCCATCCCCATCTATAAAAACATCATCAATCTGTCCCAGAAATCGCACTCCCTCACATCACATCAGAGTGGACCATATGTAACAAACCATACATACTTTTGCACTTTTCAAACTTAAATTTAACCATAGAATTCTAGTCGGTCACACAGAATAAAACAATCCACATAAGCTCTGTGACCACATGTCCACTCATATCAAGGCGACGAACTCTGTCTATCCTCCTTCTCATTCCTCATTCCAGCTTCAGCTACGACACACACGAATTTTCATCACCACACACACACACTCATCTTCACTCGCCGTTTTGGTTCTTTCATTTTTGTTTCTCAGTCACAGCGAAAACAAATTTCCCTCCTCGTAAAACATTCACCCTCCCCCTCTCTCCTCTTCCTCCTCGATATTTATCCACTCAGCTTTGCAGGTCGTCAAACAATTCATACAAGTTTCGATAAAGATACATGAGTCGCTGACGCGGGCGATACACCACGACGTTGCCCGTAACTCAGACTCTATAATCTAACCCCATCTGAAATCTGAAAGGGACCATTGATTTAGTGTCGAAAAGCTATGCTTCTTCGAATCTGATTTTTATGAAATTTATTAAGGGTCCCTAATTGGTTAAGAAAAATATTTTTTTTATTATAATTTTAAGCTAAGATTGCTTTCTTTCTGACCTGTTACAATCCTTGAACAATCTTTTCATAAGGCATGTTTTCAACATATTATATATATATATATATATATAACTAGTATATATATTAATAATATAATATACTTATATATATAATATCATTATATATATATATATAATATATATATACTATTATATATATAATATATATATCATTATATATAAGTATATATACTATATATATATATAATTACCTAATATCACTACTATATATATATATATATAGCATTAAAGCGGAGCGGCACGTAGCGAACACTCGTATACGAGCGGATTGTCGAAGTGCTTGGTCAATTCGCGGGGTTCTTAAGATAATGCGTGAGCAGTATGAGTTGTGACTATAATCAGTCGTACGAATCCAAATTAAGGATCATCCAATAGATACTATCCTAATCAAACCGCGCATTACTTTCATCTTGTATATTGCGCGATCTATACCTGCTCTGAATCGGTTTTTTCTGCTGATGACTGAACCGTGTTCCTGCTTTGCACAAACTCGCTCTTATCGAAGCTCTTGTTAATCCTTCGTCAACAGATGGATCTTAAGATCAAAATACAAAAAAATGGTATATATTCGAAATTCAAAATATTATACATAAAATGAGCATCATTACAGCATAACTTAAACCTAATCCTAACCTAAAGCCTAACCTAAATTTAACCTAATTTTATGAGTCAGAGGCACCTCTTATAATGTCATTATAATATATATATATATATAATATATATATAATATATAATAATATATATATATATAATTCTGATTACAATATCATACCATATATAAGGCTGTGCCTTCTGTAGATACTGAACTACCTATATAGTACGGGCGTAATTCCGCTCTTGGTAGGCTTCAGTCAGAACAAATCTTGATCAACTGCCTCTCTCCATATCTTACTCTCGCTCGAACTGATATATATGTTCCTCCTCGCATCCCTGTTCTCTCTCTATGTACCGGTCGTGAGCTACCAATCGTGATTGATGAATAAAGAGCCCAGCATCTGGTAGCACGACTGAGCTCTCACTAACAGCGTACGATATGCAGAAATAGTGAGCTCATAATAATATAAATAGAATTTATATACATATATAAATATATATAGAATATGATTATAATAATAAAATAACTATATTATAATATATTAATAAAATCATATATATATAATATTTAATATTATATATAGTAATTTAAATATAGTATATATATATTATACTATAAGTCAGATCATTGATCGATTAATCGCGCGCTCTCAACCTCCAAATAAAGTATCGATTGTATGTATTCGAATACAATTCATAAAATGAAGTGAAAATGCTTAAGTCAAATCGAAACTTTATTATTTAAAGCCGCTTCACACCTCTAAAAATATATTAAAAAAGGAAAAAATAAGTTCAAATCTATGTAAACTAACAAACTTCATAACCTTTACTTAACTTGTATATAACTATTTTAATTTCAAATTTGCAATATTTTAAAAAATCTATTAGTTCTGGTATTTAGTAAAGTAATTTATTTTCATTATATATAATTTATAAAGTTGTTTTAAAAAAATAACAAATTTAATAAACACGCATTGTGGCAAACGGATGAGATATTTTCGACAGATGGGGTTTATTCATATTATGTAAGTTTAAAAAAAATAATTGGCTTGAGCGTAACTGAAGGGGATAATCGACATTAGAGTACCATTATCATATTATATTAAGTATATATATTTAAATTATATATATATTATATTAATATATATAATATATATTAATATATAATATATATATATATTTATATGAATATATATATATATATATATTACATATATTTAAATAATTATATTTTTATATAAATTTATATAATTTTAAAATATAATAATATATATTAATGTTTTTTAATTTATAAATATATATATATAGGGCTATATAATATATATATTATAGAGATATATATATATATATATATATATATATTTATATATATATATAGTATATATATATATTAGTATAATATATAATATATATATTATTATGAATATATATATATATATATATATATTTATATTATATATTTAATATATATTATATATTATATATATATATATATAATATATATTGGATATATATTTAATATAAGTAATATATTATTATATGATTCATATATATTTATACTTATATATATTTATATATATAGGTGGAATATATATTAGCTATATATTCATCGGATCTAAAACTTGCAGTGGAATTTTAAAAATGATCTGTTAGAATATAAGCAAAAAGAATAATATTGTAATAAAAGTAATTTAGCTTTAAATGAATAGTTTATATATTAAAACTTAATCTTTACTTATTATGAGATTTCTTTTGATCCAACATTAGCTAAATAAAAGATAAGCTCAAAGTAGTTAAAGGAAAGAGAGCTTTTCTCTATAAAATTAATCTTCTAACTTTAACTCAGGTATTTTCTAAGGTTGTAGCAAGTCTTTTGATACTAGATGAATATTTATTTTGAATGGTTTTTGCTGGTTTCGTTTTTTCTTACATAATTTTTTTTCAGGGGGAAAATATATATTTTTTCCCCATCTCAAAATTTATTTTTATTCTTGCTAGTAATTATCCCTACTTTGCTTATCTACAAACCTCATACATCAATTTTTAGACGGTGTCAAGATATACATAGAACTTTCTCAGATTGTACATATCTAATCTCTTTCTTCTCACTGTCACATCGTTTCATCATACTTACACTATTTCTTGAGAATAGTCCACTTATATACTCGTCTTCCTTACATATTAGTCACATCTTCATCTATCTCATATTTATTGTCGTTAACTGAGATGTATATATGACGTATACAAATAGCTATTCATGTATATTAGTATTCTGCCTCAATAACCTCGTCTATTCAATTCTACAAAATATTATTATAACTCTCTCTCTCTCTATCTCTTACTCTCTCTTCTCCGCACTACTATTCTGAACTCTCTCTCACTATTACAACGGACACTCTCTCTTGAACTCTCTCTCTCTCTGTCACTATTACTACGGACACAACTCTTCCGAGCTCTCTCTATCTCTCACTACTCAACGGATACTCGTACTCTTTGATATTTCTGCTCACTACTTTTACTCATTTAATATTTAATATGTTATGGCCAGTCGATTCGCTGAAACTATGTACGAATAGATCATTATGCACGACAGCACCGCTTTATCCTTTTCTTAATAATAAAATTTCTTCACATAAAAATAATCTCTATATACCAATATTCTATATATATCACAGCAAGTAAGTGAATTTTGAGTTAAGCCATTCTTAAGTAATCTCAAGACAATGGTTATATTAATCTTCTAAAATATAAATAATATATAAATTTTTACATATTTCTTTATATCTTGAATTGTTTTCTAGTAATTAAGTTCGGGGTGAATTTTTGTGCAGTTTTTAGATTTAAATATAGTATACGTATTTTTATACTCAGGTATAATAAATCATTACACTTGCTTTATATATATATAGTATTCTTAAATCAGTAAATATAGATATTAATATATATATTGTTAATATAAAATATATAAAAATTACAAATTATTATATACTTCACATATATATAAAAAAAAAAAATACAGAGTAGCTCAAATATAAAATAATTTTCAACATAATTAAAAAAAAACAAATTTAAATGTATATACAAATTTTTATCTATTCCCATACTGATATAATGGTTGGGTCTTTTTATTAAGGGATATAACGAATTCACTATATTTATAATTTCCTAGTGCAGGTATTCTTACTAATAACTGTTAAATAGAAAATACTGAAATTAAGGTACATATTATTATATATATAATATAGTGCATTGACTTTACAGATCTCGTGAGAATATAATTAAAAGGTGATCACTATTTTTGATGATATAGGTCTCTATCATTTTGAGACTTAATTAAATATTGATCATTTATATAATAATGTTCTCTTCTCTATGTAAAAATGAGAAAATAAAAATATAACTAATATATTTATAATATAAATTTCATATTATTTAATAAAGATATTTTTTCTTCTGAATAACTTTTAAATATATTTAAAACTTAATTTAATAAATTATTAAATAAATTATATTTAAATTTATTTTTTTATAATGTCTGATAAATAGCTGTATTATTTTATTATATATATATTATTATTAATAATATATCATAATTTATATAGTATATTTATAATATTATTAATAATAATTATATAATTTATATTAATAGTAATATATATTATAAAAAGCAATTTTCAGGCAAAATATTGGGTTAAGAGTATAAGACATAAATATTTTATTGCATAATAGTTAATTATTGATGATATAATATATATATATTATATAAAGATGCTAAAAATATTATTAGACTAATCCTAATACATTTAAATTATTAAGTAAACGTAACTTAGTTTTCATATAACGATGTTATATACAAAAAACTACCCATTTTCATAGGATATATAACTGAATGATATTCAATAATTAGATTAATTTAAATCCAGAGCATTAGAAACAGTTATAATGTGATATCAATCAAAATTAGTATATCAACCAATTAGGTACTGATTGTCCCTTTTTGTTAAAAATAAAAAAATTAATACTATAAATAGTTAGTGAAGAAGTATCCTACAAAAATTGGAAAATCAACTTACTTGATGTATGTTTATTAAGTTATTATAATAATGTATGATTGTTCAGTTTAAAGAGGGCTCTTATGTGTTCCATAAATTATAATTAAGATTATCTCTCAAATAATTTCCATTAATCTTACAAGTAATTTTTTATATACCATAATCTAGTCTATATAAATTTTTAGAAATTTATTGGATCCTATTATATGATGATTAAAACTTGAGGATAGATAATGATTATTATTAATGGGTATATCACGATAGGTAGTGTGATATGAATGGAGATCTCTCTAAGTTCTACTTGTGAGAATAACCTTTATGTGTCAAGCAATTCGATGTGGAGAGACAATCTTAAATGGTCTTTCCTTTATAGAAAGTCACAGCTATATATTCACCATTTAGAGTTAATAATAAACAATTGTAAGACAAAAAGATTTAACGATCAATGATTTTCCGTTTTAATACTCACGCCAAAGTATCACGGCATATACAGCTAAGGTGTGATTGACTCTTGAGAGCACGAGAAGCCTTAATTTAAACGTTAACCATTTATGATCGACTTCTGTGAATATGACTGCTGACCGTAATTATGCTCTCATATTTCAAGATTTAGTATATACTCTGTGCTTGAGTTTTAGTTGTGTCTTTGTTAAAAAATTAATCCTGTCATTACGTAAGAACTAGATCAGGGCGAGAGCAGAAGTGTATGCATCAACTCACGTAATACTTTTATTAGCAGATGAGAGTAGTAGGTAGGCTCTGAAAGGCGTTTAGAAGGAAGTTTGACAAGCATTTCCGTGGTAATCGTATAGTCAGATTTTGTTAATATAATATTTGTCAATTAAAATTAAATTTGTAGGAAGAGCATTTTTTACTCAAAAAATATATATATTTGGAATTATTAAAAAGTCATATTTTTTTACAATCTTATACATATTATAGATATTTTGAAATGAAAAAATTCAGTCTTGACAAGTATATCTAAAGAATTATTATTTAAGAGAATAGACTTGTTTTATTATTAATATATATATATAATATATAATTATAATATATATATTATATTTTATATATATATATATATATAATGACTTTATTGCTACCAAATAACATATCGTAGTAAAGCCATTAGTAGTGACTCGAGAGCTTTAAATATTCTCATAAAATAGTGAGGTTTTCATTAATAATAATCAAGTATTATTCCATATGATTTTATCGTCACAGTAATATGCTATGCTTCCATAGTATTTCAAATAATATGCATACCTTACCATAGGAAGTATTAATAAGTAGAAAGGACCTTGTGATACAATACTTTTATAATTTCATTATTTTCGAAAAGACTATAATAATAAATTAATGATAGAAAACTAAAAATAATCAAATTTAGTGAGGGAGGTTTTATAATACTTATGTCGTAAAATAAACTTTTTGTGAAATGTCGGTAGATCATAGTTGACTAAGTAGACTTATCACTAGAATAGTATATAGTTACCAATATTACTTGATTGTCAAACGTATAGTATGTATTGACCAAAAGTGGGCAGGAACAGCCCATATTTAGTGTATTTCATAGAATTTGGTGACTCCGTGAGGAACACGGCCTCAATAATATAAAAAAAATAGTTTCCATCGAAGGAAAGCAAAAGGAGAAACGATGCCAGATTTATTAGTTTATTCTTCAAATATAAGAGAAAGAATAGTTAAAAAAAAATTTATTTTTTTATAAATAAGTTCACAATATAATGTGTGACGAAAAATACATTTTAATTGTTTATTTAGTATTATATATTATAATTAATAATTCAGTATATATTAATACCATTCTATTATTATTAATGATAATATAATAATTACTATTTATATTAATATATATAAATTTATCTGTATACATATTATATAAATACTACGTATTTCTGAGTTAAACAAATCAATACTCATATATAATATAAATTTATAAAGTAGACAGGAGTGGTTTATAATATATATGCATAACTACTCAATAAATCACTGCTCTAATCGGACAAAGGGAAATTATATAATTATATTAATTAATTTTCTTTTAATATTAGATTATTAAGAAACACTACAGGAATTAAATTCCGATAAACTTATAAGTACAACTTAATTTAGGTTTATTCCTCATCTCAATAAATGGCTCATAAGTGTCGTATTATATCTTAAATTATTATTATTATTTATTATTTATTATTATTATTTAATATTTATTATATTATATTATTATTTATTTATTATTTATATAATTCATATATATTATTATTTATATTATTATAATTATTTATAAAGTAATTTAATCTATTGAAATTTCTTGAGGTATAAGTATCAATTGAACGTTGATATAAAGAATATGACGGATATTAGTTCTTTCAAATTCTTTTAAAGATTGAGGTGAAGTGTTTACATTGGAGTTAATTATGATTTTGTGAGTAATCTTTATATGATTTATTCATCAGTATTTTTAGATATATCTAATCTCTCTCTCTCTCTC